>SMSQ01003724.1:30609-48227 GCA_019453375.1 Ctenoplectra terminalis | reverse complement strand
TAGCATATTTGTAGCATATTTGTAGCATATCTTCTTCGTCGTTGTAGCAAATAACATTCTACACGAAATTGATGGAAACCATTCGCTGCATCGAAACGTGCATGTGATTTATACTGAGAGAACCGAATAAACGAAGCTTTCCGAACAAAAAGTGCCGGATAATTTGTTTCTCGGAGAAAGTTCCTACGTTCGGCGAACGGCCGAGTATAATCCGACCGAGAAACTAATCGCATCTGTTGAATGCGAACTTCTGGAATCTTTGAACTGTTTTAATTGCTTTAATAAATTGCCCGGTTTGAATGGGAATAAGCAGCGAACTTCCGCGAATTCGTTAAGCGGTGCTTTCGTTTCGTTGAAACTCTTCGTATCTTTCTTTCAATGGAAAAAGAAATTGGAATTATTTTAAAAGTACCGTGCGCTGCGATAGGACGGCTCGGTTTCAGTTTAATTAGCGACGACAGTAATTGTCTGTCCGAGAATTATTTCATCGCCTATGCTTAACGAATATTCAACGATAATTTTATTACAATTATAATCTCATCGTTTGTCTGTAGCTACATATAGGGTGAGTTTTATGATCGCTTCAAATAAAAAGTAAATTATTTACTGGGTGAAAATAGTAACACTTTCTTTTTAGGTAGAATTCGATGCTTTACCCGAACTCGAGAATAAATATTATATTCTGAAATTGATGTGTTTCTTTAATACGCGTTAAAAATCATGATCTCTCGAATAACAAAAATGAATTTATCACACAAGGCTCTTCGTTTAACACTAAAATTACCACGTTCCTAATTTCTAACATATTTACATTAATTTCTAATAATTTAAAGAAATTCTATAAATTTGTATCGGTTCATTTTTTTAGTATTTTCCGTGATTTTTTTTTATGAAATATATAATTATTTGTTTTTCTAGCTTTATGTATTTTTGTTAAATATCTATTGTTATGATTTCTTTGGTACAAATATATATATTTTTTAATTTAATCGTGGGTAATTTTAGCGTTAAAGCAATTTAAAATCCACACCAGTCCTTTATAAACAGACCGACCCTATCTGTAACAAGCTCGAGAAATTACTTTTACAATGTAAAATTAAAGGATCATAAGTCAATGAATTCGTACGATTTCATGATGTATAGCTTTCCAGTCGACGTTCACGATTTGTGGAACGTTTCCGTTGCGCGCAGCTGTCGATAACTTAATTAAAATCACAGCTGAAGAGAATGGTTGTCGATACTCGCACGCATTAACCGCTTACAATAACGTTACCCGCTCAACAGTGGACACACGTTGCCAGGACATCTTCTTTATTTCGTTCGCAATTTAAACAGCTATTAAATATTTTTGCATACCTGTTAAAACTTCTGGCACTAATCTTTACTTTCGACGATTCAATTACACTTTGTCTAACTTCAACTTAATATTTGAAAAACAAGTTAAAAAAAATACCTCGAAGAATCGTGGAGAAATTATTAATAAACGAGATATTTTCTAGAACGAAAAAAATTAGTTTCCAACATTTGTTGGCGAAATTTAAACGAACATGTTAGCGCGACGAGAAAATGTATATCTTACCTTGTCGCCGCGTTGAATACCAGCTTTTGCTGCCGGTCCATCTGGCACGGTCCACATAACGTATGCAAAAGTACGTCCATCAGCCCCTGTTTTACCGCCAACCACCCTTAGTCCGAAACCTGCGGCTGTAAAAAGAAGTTGAAAGTTTAACGAACATATCGATGTGCACACGTAGCGTGCGCGGACCTATCGTTAAGTAAATTTCATAAAATTAATGGAACGTTTGAACAAAAGTATTTTTACAATTTAATTTATTTTTTTTTATATTTTGACCACTTCTTGTCTCCGCTCTTTCCATTCATTTTCATTATCATTCGATCTTCGGCTCATAGTTTTATGAATTGCTATATTCGCGATAAGCAATTTTAGACTTCCTCACTTTATATAAATTTTCAAAAATTTTCAAAAAGGAGAATAAAAATAAAATTTTGCAAGAGACGCGCGAACTCTACAAATTGAATCAATGCAGGGAAAAAGAAAATTATCTTGCGCTTATAAAAAAATTAGAATAGAATCTAATTCTTGTGTCTTAAATTCTAAAAAGTCGCTGAAATTTGGTTACAGTTTTGTAAATTATTATATTCGCGCTAGGCAATTATGGACTTCCTTGCTTCGTAGAAATTTTCAAAAATTTTCGAAAAGGAAGAATAAAAATAAAATATTGCAAAATACGAGCAAACTTTATAAATGTAATCAACACGGAGAAAAAAAAATCAACTTACGTCTATAAAAAATTCGAACAAAACCAAATTCATCTGTTTTAAATTCCAAAGCATCGCCGTTTATAATGAAAGTGTGCAACAATGAAAAGCAAAGCGGGGAATCGGTTTCATCCCTTCGAGATCAATTGTAACCAATTTCCATGTAGATGCGAACGCAGTGAATCGCGTTATCCCCTGCAACATCGGATTTTATCCCCGTCAAGGAGATTAATTCTAGACAAGAGAAGGCAAACGACAAACAATGAATATTCCCCTTGACGGGTGTCCACGTAACGAAGTAAGCGCGCGATTAACGCCGAGCTAATTTAATACGCCGACTAGAGCAACGACTAATGAACTCCGTTACATACGCGTATATCGTATATAGCAACAGGTTCCACGAGATTCTAGAACGATAGTAATCGCGAGATTAACGAATCGCGGCCCACTCGAACGTAAGCGCCAAGATAATCAAGCTCGTTAATCTTTGAGCGTCTCGCGAAAATTTCGCTCCGAATCGTCTTTTCTCGTTTTATGATCCACTTCAACCTATTCCTCGCTTTTCTTCGCGCTTTTTTTCGCTAAAACACGGATTGAACGTCATAATTCTACGCCAAACGAGTCAAGAAAAAAAAAGACAAGAAAAAAAGAAAGAAAGTTGCTAAAACCCGAACGAAGAAAGAGGTGGAAGATCGAAGGTTCGTTGCTCGCATGGAGAGAGAGAGAGAGAGAATCGAGCAGAGTTTTGATGAACACCGACGTGGGAACGCCAATTAAGAGCCGTCATTCAGGCTTAATTAACAAGCTGGGAACAGCAGAGGCCTACGATAAGGCCTGGAGCCGCAGGCTTGTTCTGATAATGACGCTGCAGCGCAATTATCTGATCGGCTGGCCGTTTCTCCGCTGAATTTTCAATAAATACTCCTGCCAGCCGGACTCCATCTTGTTAACGTCCGTGGGACGGACGGCGGACTTGGTCGAGAGACTTTCGAGGTCTCTCGAAAATTTGTCCCCTGGATTCGCTGCAAATCGAATCTCTCTTCCCCCTTTCTGCGACACGATAGCATTAATTCGGTGAACGTTACCTAGCCGGCCCGTTTTCGGACGTGCACGGATATAGCTCGAGAGGATCTAGGCTGGGATAAAACGACGAAGCGGAGAGGACGTACTCGACTTCGAATTACAGACCACTCGATGAACGTTTATGAATACAGTGCGATCTTTATTTAAAACACGTTTTAAATAACGTCGAGTTTAAAAATTATCAGAACAGTTTATAGAATGCCAAGTTTATAGATTTAGCGATTCGAAAGTGGTTTTAATAATAATTTAGAACTTCTATAATTCAGTTGTCTTTTCTCTCCGACTTTTTTACGAACGTCCTATAAAGAATGACGCGAAAGTCACCCTATGTGAAGTTATGACAGAAATCTACAAATATACTCCCCGCGTGAAGCTTACTCTCGAACCTAAGGTCTAAAGCAAGTCGATTTATCATCATTATAGCCATCTTTCGTTTCCCACCTACGACCACTCACTGCTCCCTTTTACGAGCCTCGGAGTTTTTATAAGTTTGAAATATTCTCAAGCTTTGTCGCTCGAATCGAGTCGTAATCGTGTCTATCGTTTTCAATATCTTCCAAATGAATAAATTAGAAAGATATAGGTTCCTTTATGTTTCCTAATTAATGTAATATTGGAACGTCTCATAAAATGTTACGGAATTTCGAATTTTTTTTTTCTATAAAATAATCAAACAAATTATACTTAAATTAAATTCAATTTTCTTTAAGTATAAATTGTAACATATTATTTTTGTTACTGTTTTTCGACGGTAACAGTTTATATAAAAATATTACTTTCGTAAATGCATTTTATGATAAAGTGCAAAAAATTGAGTTCGAAGAAAGATAGAAACGCAACAGAATGCATCTAATTTTGCATAATAATGGCAAATGATTGTAGTAAAATATCGTTAACCTCTTAAGTTGTCCAAGAGTGAATTTTTTATCCGAATAGCGTGCTGAATCGTTAAAGCGATCGATAAACTGTCGAACTTGGAAGTTTAACTTCTAAAGAACCGCGACAAATATTTGACGCAATTAAACATGGTGTACGCTGGATTATTCAAGTTATTTGTCATGTTCCCGACGACTCGAATTCTTAAAGCATTTTCGATCATATTGTGCACTCTAACCTACAATTTCTTCGAAACGTTAAGTTTCCTTTGAAAACTTTATTCGATACTAGTTGTAGAATTCTTGGAAGAAATTTTTATTTCCTCGTGCCTGCCTTCAGAATTTTTATTCTAAACCATCCTTCTCACAAATTTACGATACTCCTGAATTTTTATACAGAAAAATGCTGGTATTTCGAAAAGAAAATACATTTCCCTTAAATAGTTCGTATATTATACTTCAAAGTATTAAAATTTAAGTAGATTTTAGTATCCACCGCCCGCTGAAACCTCGTACGCTGCTCGAATAAAAATTCATCCAATTTCTGCTTCCAGAGACTGTAAAATATTTAATCTTTTTCGTTCATATTGCAACTTAAAATTCAGCTTATATTTTCCATTAATTATTTATTATATCATTTTATTAGAATCTCCTTGTCTTTCTTTTCCATTTCTCTTATCATGCAAACGTAATATTAATACAATCTATACTTTTGATTTTAACTTCTTTCAAAAAATTGCGTTTCATCTAAATTTATAAACACTTGTACAGTAAAATAAAACAGAAATAAATAAAATACAAGTAAATAACAAGAGGCAACAATTGTTGCATACTTTTCTAAAATTCAGTAACGCGTTAACGGGTTAATACAAGCTCGATTAAAATTTCATTACAATAGACTCGCGTACGCATCAGTATTTCCATTCAAACGAATTCTAATACGCGCCAACGTAATCGATTATTTAATGCATCCGTAGGACGGGTGCAATATTCTCGTTCGTATATTATTCGCACGATCCATTGGCTTACACACTCGTCAAAGCGTCCCACGGTCGTGCACAGAAGATAATTTTAATTTATCAAAGCACTATTGCCTCATTCATTCGTTCTGTCAGGTTCGGTTTCCCCGTTTCCCCAGCTGGTCGCATATTTATCGCGTTTCTCGGACTCGATGTACGAGCTAACCAATTCGCTGTACAACGCTGGAGTGAAAAGTGAGCAAACCCATCTGAAAGCGCAACGAGTAATTAAACGTCACGCGCACACTTTCTAGAGCTACACAATTGTTTTCATTGCTTTCGCTCTTTATCAACCTTTATGACCCCGTTTTATCTCGTTTATCCGGCTGGTCGCACACGTTTCTCTCCGCTTCCGTATCTGTACGCCGATCACCCGTTCGATAGGGCTTGAATGACAAATATTCGGCAAATAATCGAGTACACCGAACATGATTTAACTCTCGGAAGTCGGATGCGTTCAGACTTAACCTTCCTACGATTCACGGATCATTTCCGATCATTTGTGATTATTTCCAATTATTTCTAATTATTTCCAATTATTTCCAATTATTTCCAATTCGATCGCGTTCTCATTTTTTACTTAAATTTTCTGAACTGAAATTGTTAAGAATAGATGTGTGTGTATTTTCTGAGAAGAAGGTTTCGTCGGGTACAAAATATTGGAGAACGCATAAATCTTTTCTTAAAAGAACGTTTCGCTTTGAATTTCGGTAAATTTATGGTAAATAATGGTGTACTTACTTCTGTGCCCTTTGTCCAAAGCCGAGTCTCTTCTTAATTTCATTCTTCTTTTCGAGTTCACCCATGGCGCTGTAAGAAGTAACATAAAGCGTAAACGTTTATTTTCATATTTTTTCAAGTCTAGTTCGAGTAAAAGAATTGATATGAAATGTGAATCTTTCAGTAAAAATAATATAAAAATAATATGAAAATAATATGAAATGAAACTTATAAAATTTTAACTTCCATAAAGAAATTTTTCTTTCGTACTAAAAATCTGATCGCGATATTATTGGTTCGAAAAAGAAATTTTTGAACAAAACACCCGTTTACTGTTTTTTTTCAAAAATATAATAGAGATTGCGGGATCGGTAATTTTTTGGAGCCAACTATGTTCGAAATAAAGTAAACGACGCGTGAAAGCGTATAAATAAAAATGTTTCTCTCGGAACTGACAGCCAAATGGTAACAAAAGAAAAATCTTGGAAGGGTGGAAGAAGATTGGGCCAGCTTTCTTTTTTATAATGCAAACGCGTGACTTCCGCTCGATGTAGCGTAAAGGCGATTTCGTTTATACCCCCCAATTCCAATCTCGATCGATGCTTATTCTTGCAGAAACTGAGTTCGTGTCTCTTAGGCTCTTCGCAAGTGCTAGGTACTTTTTCGAGAACCACGAAACGTAACGAATAGACTGGAACTTTTACGAATATAATTAAAAAGAAAAAAAAATAATAATAGTTAGATAGACAGCTGTTTTATTCGCTAAATATTATAACGAGTATTATATCGCGCACCATATTTTCAATTTACTCGCACATTTTTGCTTTAAAATTTTCCACGAATCTATAAAAATCCGTAGTCTGGTAATAAAACACGTACTATAAATAAAAAAAAAGGGGATTTTTCTACGTCACCGTAAGAAAAATTGGAAAACATTTTAAATATATCGAAACAATTCTATTTTTCGTCGATTCATCGTGCATCAGTGTCGTTTTTCTTTTTCAAATAAGAAAATAACATTTTTCTCAGCATTATTTATCGAAGTATCTCCAAGTATCTAAACCAAAGGTGTTTCTGTTTCCGACTGAAATTGAAGTTTCTGAGAAACCATCCTAGCAAAGCTTCTCATATCTTTTTTATGGCAACCTTCACAGACACCTGCTTGTAAACTGATCAAATTTTATATCCTGCTAGATCCATCAGAAATTGCGTCCAAGAATCAAGTTTATCTTCTTTGATAATCTTCATTTATTTTTCTTTCTTTCACTTTTCGTGTTCTTTGTGTCCCTATTATTCAGTCTGTTTCGATAACTACAATTTAAAGAAGCATAACGTTTAATTTTTTTTTTTCTTTACTTTTTCTATTCTTTACGTTTCTATTAATTAAAATTTTTAAATGCACGATGCTTTCTAGACTATTCTACTAGTTCAATTAATTGTTTGTTAATATTTCTACAGATAAAATGTGCTATTAATTGCGGAATAAATTTCAAAGCTGCAGTATTTGCAAAACATTGTTTGAGTTAATCTTTTATCAATTTTTTACGTTAGATAAAATTCCACTGTAGAAATTGCAAAGATTCTAACGTTCAGGAAATTTACCAATCTTCTTTCTTCGTTATACCGAGAGAAGAACTGGGATAATAATCTATTTCCAGGAATGCATTGAAAAAGGCGATAAAAAACGACGTAAAATAGCTGCTATTACGTGTCATCGTTAACTTTTTGTTACGGTTTCTTCCGATCGTCGCCATTTAATATCTCAACGACCTCCGGGGCTTCATTAGCTTGACATTTTTATACAGCGCTTTTTCAAGCCTTCTGCTACTTCTATTTCGCTCAACCTGTACATCATAATATGTCACGTACTTGCATCTTTTTAAATATCAGTATATATCTTCGTAACAATTATTGATTCGAAGATTTTCAAATCAACGCGAGAAACTTTAATCGATTTTAATTTTTTTCTTTCATTTTCGTCTCAGAAAAAACTTCAATGCTACGGTATGATGTCGCTGTCGGTGGATTATTCCGCGTTTGGTGATATAGAGAAGATATTACGTGCGAAATATTCCGCTTGGTGATGCAAATGGGTTAACAGATATTAGTAAATATACTTAGTTAAAACTCTGTTGAATTTATTTTACAAATAAATATTCAACAAGAATTAATATTAACCCATTCGCTGCCAAGGACGAGTATACTCGTCTTTGGTTTTATGCTTGCAAATTATTATGTACGATAATATATGTACTCTTACCAAGAAATAACAGAGCTTTGGTAAACAATAACACTGAAAATATAAATGGCAATGGGAATTGCTTCGTATAATTTAGGCTTGGCAGCGAATGAGTTAAAGACGAGTATACTCGTCTTTGGTTTTATGCTTGCAAATTATTACGTATGATAATATATGTGCTCTTACCAAGAAATAACAGAGCTTTGGTAAACAATAACACTCAAAATATAAATGGCAATGGGAATGACTTCGTATAATTTAGGCTTGGCAGCGAATGCGTTAAAGACCTTGTTATATCTTTCAATTGAGTATTTTACCCGGGCCAACCCAACGTTCCTACAATAATAGCTATTATCGCTAACATGTGTAACTGCTGAAATAATAGAAAGACAAAGGGTTAAACCCCGTTCCACTCTTCCGTTTAACGATCTCCGGTAACATCAATATTTGTAGAACAGTAGACCGGTATCGGTTATGTCAAGCATCTTACGTAGCAAAATTCTCTGAAAGATCCTCGAAGCGGCAAGATATCGTTAAAGTTATTGTTATCAGCCAACGTGCCCGAGGCGCGAAGAGAGCAACGAAGGTCTCTTGACACAGCTTCCGTAATGTCGTATAACGGGAGAAGAATTTTAATGAAAGATTCTTGTGAAAGATACTCACTCATGTCATTGTCCGCGTGGTGGATAACGATCTTGATGCTTTCTCCATCCACGAGGCTTCCTTGTCGAGCCAACTCGCGATCTTCGGCCGCAACCCTATTCACCGCCGAAGAAGGGGCTACTTTCGCCGCTCCTGGAGCGCTCGAAGATGCCAATCCCTTTATCGCTTTTATATCCGGTCTGAAATCAAAGTGTCAAACGTTCGTTTTTACACGAGGCGACAGGAAACGTGAATCGAGAGAAGGAGAAGAAGAAAGAATTACAGTCGAAGCTACTGTCGAAGAATCGTAATCACTCACGCTGTTTATCTCTTTGCGGCATAGGATTTCAGAAATAAAATAGATGTTGCATAGAAATTTGATTGCGTTTTTAATGAAACAAAATTGGTATATTTTTACTAATAAAGGAATCGCATAATGTAAAAACATAAAAAAAATAGTAATTTAATTGAATTTCTTGTTATAGGATGGGACTCAAATGGTCCCACCGTGCCACATGGGTTGATGAATGGTACTCATTAAAGTACATCCTTTTCTCTAAGTCGAGGTGGGACTAAAAATGTCCCACCATGCATTACGATGCATCGAAAAGGTGGGACACTTTTAATCCCAGCGTGCTCCAAAGAGTTAAATTGCATGCTTCGTGGCATATTGCAACATATTTTACTCGCATAAATATCCGCAGTCTGTTTGTTACCGATCTAAGATACCAATGGCGGAGTAAATTGCAGAATTATAGGAACTTTGACAAAACCGATCGATTCCGTTTTCTGTAAATTTCTCAAATTAAATACCAAAACACATGATGCTTAACTTTTCAGAAACCGAACGATTAATCTCACCGGAGTCGACCGATCTGTAAATATATTTTCCAAGAAACGATTTAAATGTAAAATTACATTTTAACGAACAACGTCGAAGGATATACCACGAAACAACTAATTAATCCAGATTTCCAGGAACTAACAACCAAACGTCCTGACGTAACAAATTAAACGAACGAAACTAAAGCCAACGTTGTTCCAACTGTTGGAAACGGAACAACAGGTTCCATTCGACTGAATTCCCCTTACCAAAACTCAACCGTAATTACAATCGAACCCCCTTAGAGTTCCGCTTCGCTCAGCAACACTACCATCGAATTACCATAGAAAAAACATTTCGGTTCGTGGAAAACGTTGCACTCCTCCTCTTCTGCCGCCCGAATCTTTCGCTAAATCCTAATTAATCCAGTTCTCTAGAGTTGAGCAGCTAAAATGAGCGAGCTACTTTAGAATGCTTTCACCGCGGTTGAGAAGATCGAGTGGCTTAAGCAGGTTCATGCTCGAAAAGCGCTGAATTAAGTGAAACACGGCATTTCGCGTGGTTCTCGCTCGACCTGCTCGAACTTGGAGTAATCGATACGGCCGATTTAAATACATCACGGGATTAAAGTACCGGCGACGGTGATTAAGCGTCGTTGAGGAAGACAGAGGGTAGAAAGGAAGAGGGAAAAAAAAAAAATAAGTCGAACTCGAAACGTTTCACGATGAGTTGTCGCGAATTATCGCAGTACCTACGGCCATAATCGTGCCAACTTTTTAAAACAATCGAAGGTTCGGCGAGAAAAAACATCGAGGAATACCTTCGATGGAAGTTTTAATCGCTTCTTGAAACTCTGACAAATGGGACGTTCTGTTATCTGGTTTGTGGAACTGAAACTCTTTAAAAAAAAAAAGAAAGAAAGAAAAATCATTGGTCAACGATTTTATCCTGTACACAGTTTGGTTGCGTTTGGCTGACCTCTATTCTGGTTTTTACGAGATCTCGTGGAACTTTAAGTTCGGGTGAAAAGGTCGTACCGGAACTCGTAATAGATGAATTAGAGGAAATTAAGGATTGGGATAGAAGTTTTTAGAGATGTTGAATCATCGACTATTTCATTTCTTAGATAGTTTAAATTCTGTTCAGCTTTTTAATGAGATCTCTCAGAGCTTTAAGTTCGGGTGAAAAGGTCATATCGAAATTCATAATAGATGAATTAGAGGAAATTAAGGATTGGGATAGAAGTTTTCAGAAATGTTGAACCATCGACGATTTGATTTGTTAGATAGTTTGAATTCTATTCAGCTTTTTAATGAGATCTCTCAGAGCTTTAAGTTCGGGTGAAAAGGTCATATCGGAATTCGTAATAGATGAATTAGAAGAAATTAAGGATTGGTATAGAAGTTTTTAGAGATGTCGAACCATCGACGATTTGATTTGTTAGGTAGTTTGAATTCTATTCAGCTTTTTAATGATATCTCTGAGAGATTTAAGTTCGGGTGAAAAGGTCATATATGGAAATTCGTAATAGATGAATTAGACGACATTAAGAAATCAAATAGAAGTTTTTAGAGATGTTGAACCATAGACGATTTCATTTCTTAGATAATTTAAATTCTGTTCAGCTTTTTTATGAGATCTCTTAGGGCTTTAAGTTCAAGTAGGAAGATTGCATTTAAAATATGTAATCCACGGATTACACGGAATTAAAAATTCAGATAGACGTTTTGAGAAGATTCTGGGAATTGTTGAACCATCGGTCTCCTAAATCTTTAACTTCGGGTTGAGAAATTACATTAAAATATGCAGTAGATGGGTTGCACGAAGCTAAGGATCTAGATAAACGTTCGAGGAGCTATAATTTATTTGAAACACTTGTTTGGGTTAGGTTCTATTGTAATTCCATTAATTGAGTTTGTTATGAAAATAGCGGCGAATGTTTATGAAATATTTTAGTAATCGAAATAGTAGTAAACGTTTAAGAAATATTTCGGTAACCAGAGTGGTATGTATCATTACACAACTCTCGATTCGATACGCGATACCTTTGTGAATCGAAAAATAGAACGCTGAAAAAAAATTAAACCAATCCGATACGTGGATAAAACAAAAGACGAGACAGTTGAAACGCTGATTGAAACATTACGTTCAAAATGTTTCATGGAACTGTGCGGAGCTACAGTGTCAAAACGATTAGAGACACAAAAAAAAAAGAACAAAAATACTATCGAATGGCCACCGATGTTTTTATCTTTCCATGTTACCCGTACATATTACCTTACATTGATCGACAAAGCTTCCTATTGTCTGTGAAAAAAATTCAAAGCATTCTTGCTAAACGATTGCTGATCGAAGCGATATTTCATCATTGATAAACGCGACTTCTCGCGTACAAAAATAATTAATAATTTTTTACTAAAATATACACAAGTATTAGGCTAAAGGATTGAAATCTAGGCGAATCGGATCGAAATAAGAATTCATTGAAGAGAAAGATTTTTAAATTAAAAAATGTTCGAATTAAATGAGTATTAATCACGAATTCACAGTAAAAAGTTAACTATATAAATTTTGACTATTATTTTGTGACGGTCCTCCTACACTCCGCCACCAGAAGGACCTACACGACTTCCTATCCTTTTTCCATCCTTCTTTCACTCGCCACGAAAATTTTTTCGCATTATTTTTTATTAAACAAAAAATGATTCGATTGGCCTCGATCCATCTTATACGAGTATTATATGCGCAAGATACGCGAAAATCGAAGAACGCCTTCATCCTGGGCGCTAATATAATTCCTAACGCAATTCGTAAATGAGCAAACCTAATGAAAATCGAGAAACAGCTTCGTCTCGGATATTAATAACAGCTAGTTACCAGAAACGTGGCTGAGAATTTGCAGAAATTCAGATGGATGTGCGGAACTACGATAACTGTGCGAAGAGGAAACGGGGCTACAGCCGAAGGAGGATGTGTTCTCAGGAGATTGCATAGGTGTGGCATTAATTATTTCTCTCGTGGCGGGAACGTCGTGTTTGCAATTTACTCGAGTTTTTGCTGTTTCCGCGAACGACCGCGTTCTTACGAGAGAAGAAAAGGGAGGAAATGCTGGTAATTTTCCGCCCACAACCGGATCCCCGGGAATTAGACCGCTTTTTAACGCTTTAATCGGCCGACATCTTGCGTCGCTTCTTACTTTCGCTTGGAAGAAACAATTACGCGATGGAGGGTTCGTATGATGTTTCAGGTTAACCCGGGCGAATTTGATTTGAAACGAAGATGATATACCATAATATTGTAATATTGTAATATTGTGTAATAATATTTATTTATTCAGCTTTACAGTTAAGAATTGGAATTGGTTTACAATACCCTATGTTTTACACGACTATCTTATTCTTCCATTCATCCGCACACTCATTCTATCTCTCGTTCTTAGCCTCTCGCCCTGCTCTCTGATTTCCTTGATTATTGCACCCTTTTCTATTCTATTCTCTTAATTTTCTCCATTTTTGTCCTACTCTCTTTGGTTCTCTTAGCTGTGTACAGTCTTCTCTTTTCTCTTCTTTCTCAATTTCTCGAGCCACGTTACCACTTTCTTATTTGGTTTCTCGCTCACAACCTCCTCAATCCCGATCCCTTTTGTAATATTGTATAATATGTATAATAATTTGCAATAATTAATTATTTTAGCTATATTATCTCTTAATTTTCTCTATTTTTGTCCTACTCTCTTTGGTTCTCTTAGCTATGTACAGTAGTCTTCTCTTTTCTCTTCTTTCTCAATTTCTCGAGCTACGTTACCACTTTCTTATCTGGTCTCCCGCTCACAACCTCCTCAATCCCGATCCCTTTTGTAATATTGTATAATATGTATAACAATTTGAAATAATTAATTATTTTAGCTATATTATCATTGGTGTAAAAATAATTTAGGAATAATAATTTCATTTTAAATCAAGATTTTAAATCGTTTCAAAGCAATTCTTTATTTTAATACAATACTGGTTGATAGTAAATAATTTTCAAAATTAGATAGAACATTAAAGATTCTTATTTTATAAATGAGCTTTGTTCTCATAATTTTCAAGTATTATTATTTCGTATATTGATAAAGTGTGTTTTGAAAGCATTTTGTTTTTTTGTTTTTTTTTTCTTCTTTTATGGACGAAATGAAAAATGAAAAACAGTGGAAGCAGCCGTTTCGACAAGATTACATTTTTAGAGGGCCGTGTAGAATTTTATTATTCCTCATTTTATAATTTATTGACCTTAGCTCTACACAGTTGTGCAAACGTTTCGAACGTACAGTGTACCTTCGCGTCGCTACCTTCACCGCGGTATGATAATTTCATACGAAAGTGTAAAGCTAGCTTTTTAGGTATAAATTCTAGATCGAAGAAGGTTAAATCATTTTAGGTTCGTCCAAATTTGATCAATTTGAAATTACTGAAATATGTTATTACGATTTTAAAACGGTATATTACGGTATGATTTAAATGAAAATTATTCTCTGAGACAGTTTATAAGGGTGAAAAAAAAGGAAGTAAATAAAAAAATACAATATGTTTTTCACAAAAAAATCATATAACACTTGTAAAATGTAGAATAATTGCTATTAAATATTTTCAGTAACAATTAACGCGATAATAAAAAAGAAAACTAAAAATAACGTCAATTTTAGAATCAACGAAAAGAATTTAAAAAAAGTAGACGCACGATATGTTTTCGTAGAAAAGTATAAATGACCAACAAATCGCACTGTAATTATAAAATTCGAAACATTTTCTCTTAACAATTGTTGATAACAATTCACGTGACTGTACGCGCAGTGTCCGTGGAGGATTAATAAATTCGAATCGTGTTCATAAGATTCTATTCTATTCAAAGATTCGAGATCAAATTTGGTTGCCTCTGAGTTGGTGTGCTTTGAAAGTAGGTCTCTTATCTTGTTTCTTCAAAGAGAAAATATTTCGTTTGCAGAAAGGGAGTCTCGCGAGACGCGGAAAAGGAGGCGAGCTTGAACACATCGACTGTTCGGCTCACAAGTTTCTGTTTCGTCATACGTAAATAGGAAAGGGGGCAAGAGTAACGATATATAGGTGATCTGTAACGCGGTATCGGTTGACACGTGTTTTCAGACAGAACAGAATGATGAAAAATTTAAGAATCAAATTTATGCAAACACTGTGTCGCTAGAAATAAATTTCTACCTTTATTGTTGAAATTATGAGAATATTTTTGAGCCAAAATAAAAGGGATTCGAAAGGAAAAAAAAAGAAGAAAGTAGAACAAAGAGTAGTAGAGGAAAAAAAATATATTCCACGTAACATATAATTGTTGATTAAATTGATTCCCAACCTACGCCGTAAATGCACCGCGTAATACCAATTTATACTGGAAAAGTAGAACATAACAGGATTAAATAAAGATTTAGAGATACCATTTAATCTCTTGTTCCTCACTTGTTTCGTAACTCATTTCACAAACTAACGTAAATTTTGATTAAAACTAGCCGCAGAACTTTTCACGCGCTGTTCCGTGTTTCGGTGCAGAGAGATATCTCTTGGTTAATAATTAAACAATATTTTCGCGTAAAATATTCAAGAATATTTTTCACGAAACAAAATGTTATTAAACGAGTTATAAATTCTATTACAAAATTCTATTTCGTACGGCAATCATTTTCTCGAATATATTAATATTTAAAAGAGGTTCGTGCAAACATCGATGTTCTCTAAGCTAAACTAAATTCTTGGTTTACTTTTCCTAAATTTATAATCACCCGATTGATAAATCTTCGAACTCTGTGTCCCTTTCAAACAGTTATAATAATTCAGATATATACCTAATTTCGTTTTTTTTTCGCGAATTTTCTTCGCACGATTTTCATTTGATACGTTTTAGAAAAAAAATTCTATTCTCTTTTCATACGCTTCATTTTGATTTACAAAATATTGCTTATAAAGTAAGCAGTGCAAATAAGGACTGAAAAATAATAAAATTCTAACACAAATTTTCATATTCTTTGTAGTAATATTTTTCCTGACTTTTCAGATCTGAAATTAATTTTCTATTTTTATATAAATTCTATATCTTTTTTTACGCGAATTTTTTCACACCCTTTCTTCGGGAACATATCTATCCAGTAAGAAACAAAATTGAGTGTACAAATGAGTGTTGTCCTGAAGCGAAATTGTTTCAAGAAACCTATTTAATTCACTCAGAGAAGCATTATCAAACGAGATAATATACTCACAATTGAGAGCCTCTTCGTCTGAAACGTCGTTCCTCGTCAGGGCCTAAAACGGGCGGAGGCACCACCTTCGGTGAAATCACTGGCACAGGGGATGCTTCCAAGTTCATCATACTTTCATCTTCAGCTCCGACTTCGTATGGCATCACTGGCTTCACTGCTCGAAACGATGATCTACGAACGGTCGGTC
Source organism: Ctenoplectra terminalis (assembly GCA_019453375.1). NCBI lineage: Eukaryota > Metazoa > Arthropoda > Insecta > Hymenoptera > Apidae > Ctenoplectra > Ctenoplectra terminalis. Next base: position 32,100 of record SMSQ01003724.1, on the reverse strand, counting down.
TTTCCTCTGGTTTCCTACCGCCTAGGAAAAAGAAAATTTCATTCGTACGAACGCGCGCATCCTTTTAATCTGCCAGTCTACGTACTAAACGACGAATAAGGAAACATTAATATCGCTCCGAAGATGCATCAGAATTGTGATTCGTTACATTCGAACTGTCCGACAGAAATGAACAAAAATTGAAACAAAATACGTCTGTGATAACTAAAATATCCTCCAAGTAGCAACTATTTTTTTCTTCCTTTATTTTTTCGTCTAAAAAGTAGTGTCACTCATCGAAATTAGGAGATGAAAAATTTTTGATTACAATAATTAATAAATTAATAAATTAATTGACCTAGAGAAAAATGTTAAACACCAATCTTGTTTGATTTCTCACGTGAAAGAGTCGCACGTTTTCTTCAATTTTTTTTTAAACACACCAAGAACGTCGAAACAAGATTTCAAAGAATTTCCCATTTTAACCCTTGACGCTCCTTTGGCTCCGCTATGGAGACACTCTGTTCTCAACACGATTGCGCTCAATTTCCAAAAGATATCGCACGATGATGATTCGCAAAATAAAAAATTTATGTTTCGTTTAGAGGAAAAAGGATATTTTTAAATTGAATAAAAACAAGTACTTTCGCGAGCAGTAATAATTTTTCCCGTTCAAAATAAAACTTGTTTTCTTCAGCGATAAAGAATCGTACGGAGCCCAAAGGGTTAATGCGAACAAACTTTACCCGGGTATCGAATTAATTTTCACAATTACGATTACAATCTCTTTAGCCTGCTTCCGTGAAGGACAGAAAGGAAATTAGAGGCTCAAATACCGCGTAACAAGCGCGTAAATTAATTAGAACGACGTTCACCTCGTTACAAAGTATTTCGACCATCGGAGATTAAAGTTTGAGTTAGAGATCCAACCGAAATTAAATGAACCTAGGCCCGAGCCGGCTTGTGGACATAGATGTGACTAACTAGGAGCCGTAGTTCCTGAAGGAAGTTAAACTCGATTACATGCCCGCAGGACTTCCGTCCGGTCCGTAAGGATCGCAAAAGGCACCGGCGAGATAATCGAATGGACCGTCCTTTTGTAACTATCCTACGGCGAACCCTACGGTAAATGGTTAACATGACCTTTATATATATATATATATATACTTGCCATGACAAATATTACTTTTGGGAAGAACTTAAACCGATTAAGTACAATAAAGCCGGTAATACATAAATTTATATAAATAGAATTTATGGGAGGGAAAAAAGTTTCAAAATGATAAACATGAAGAATTGCAGCGCGAGAAACGGAGATACAGCAGAGCCTTTATTCTCCGGTCTTTCATAATGCAGATAATTTATTATATCTAAACTTTGGATTTTTTCTGCGAATTTATATTTTCGAGAGTGGAGTAAACAAAAGTAGAACCTCGGTGGAAAATTATTTCACCAACGAGGTATAAAAAGCACTGCGAGTTAGGTATATTTGGATATGTTTTTTTTTTTTTT
>SMSQ01003724.1:0-27607 GCA_019453375.1 Ctenoplectra terminalis | reverse complement strand
TTTTTTTTTTTTTTTTTATAGAACATTGAAACACGTTTCAAGTTTCACCTAAACAGTTTTACAAGCACAGAACAATCCTTTGTTTAATACCACATTCAATTATTCTATAACACGAACATAAAAACGCGATAAAATAGGACATTTCACACCTTTCTCGTGATTTGATTATATTTGATGGAAGTAATACAGCGATGTCATAAACCAATCTCTTAAGCGTTAAAACGAAATGACGCTGCAAGACCAAGGACCGTACACGATCCTTTATTCTTCCCCCGTGTACGTTTTTATCAACCAGTCTTATTTTTACAAATTTTTGAAAATGTGATCAATTATACGCGTTTAAAATCTTCCTTTCGAACTTCATACGTAACGAAACAACGTTCAAAATATACAAGCAAACCAATAAAAATTACCACTTTAAATATCTTCAGAACCATGGAAATAAAAAAAAAGTAAAATAAAATAAAATAAAAAAAAATAAAATAAAACTATATAACAGCTTCTTTCGTACCAAATCATTTTTATCCGAATAAATATTTCCTTCGCTCGTATAATTCAAAACACATTCGAGTCGGTAATTCCTATCGGTTCGCCCTGTATATTTCAATAAAAAAAAATAAAAAAAAATAAAAAAAAATAAAATAAAACTATATAACAGCTTCTTTCGTACCAAATCATTTTTATCCGAATAAATATTTCCTTCGCTCGTATAATTCAAACACATTCGAGTCGGTAATTCCTATCGGTTCGCCCTGTATATTTCAATAAAAAAAAATAAAATAAAACTATATAACAGCTTCTTTCGTACCAAATCATTTTTATCCGAATAAATATTTCCTTCGCTCGTATAATTCAAACACATTCGAGTCGGTAATTCCTATCGGTTCGCCCTGTATATTTCAATAAAAAAAAATAAAATAAAACTATATAACAGCTTCTTTCGTACCAAATCATTTTTATCCGAATAAATATTTCCTTCGCTCGTATAATTCAAACACATTCGAGTCGGTAATTCCTATCGGTTCGCCCTGTATATTTCAATAAAAAAAAATAAAATTAATATTCGAATACTTTCGTACGCCTCTAAACGAGATCTGTTCTTCATTAATCTACCAAATCTTTAGCTCCAATGACCGCGACGTAAATACTTGAACGTCACCGTTGATTTTACAACTTCCCCACACCCCTTTCAACAACTTCCGAGTTTGTTTCGAAAAGAAGGATACAGAGAATAAGAAAAGAGAGGATTCTAAATCGCGCAGAAGTATCCTTACCAGCGGCTGAAGAAGGTACGACGGCAACCCTCTGGGGACTGGTAGCCCTTCCCCTATCGACCTGGTGACGATCCGGAGAGGTCGCCCTAGACCTGATGTTGCGATCCAAGTCCCTCTCCCATCTGAGGTCTTCGCGGTGTTCCCCTGCAACCTTTCGAAACTATAACATTACGACACAGAGATTAGAGTCTCACAGGGAGTGACACCATTGCGTGAAGGAGTTATGACTGTTGGCGTGGCGTGACAGTGCTCACATCGGGGTGTGTATCGTACACTGATACGAGAAGCTATGAGTACGCAGGGAACTGATATGTCTGGAAAATACTGAATGATGAAGTAGCAACGACTGTAGTTGCGCGATTCTTCTTTCTGTCTTCATCTTTCTTTTTTTCATCCTTTTCTCTTTTTTCTTTTTAATATCTTTATTAATTCTCGAGATACGTTTCCAGGATCTAATTAGCGACTCGGTGTTGGTGTCGGAAAGATTTATGGTTTAATTGTGGGAATAAATTAGATTAATACGTGTAACTTTGATTTTAAAAGTGGCAAGATTTTAAATAAGACACTTTATATCAGAGTGTTTCGATTTAAAGTTATGTCTTTTTTTCTTTAGTCACTGTAATTAATTTTTAGCATAAGTACGCTCCTCGTGTACCTGTTATAATTTTATGCAGAGTGGTAATTTAAGTTGATACCCACCGCCTGAACAAATTTTATATTTATAACTGGATCGTGGATTTTTATGCGTTTGCAGGAAATTTGAAGGTGCAAGATTTCACAAAATTCTTGTAACGTGAGAAGAAAAAGTATTCAAATTTTTATAGTAACAGTTTTTGCAATACAGAGTAGTATAGTTTATTAGTAATAGTTTTTGTAATATAGAATAAATGAGATAATTTTCTTCCTTTCCTATATTCCAGAATTAACGTCTGTTTAATCACAACTGTATGATCTATTAGATTCACCTTATTTAAATTAAATTTAAATTTAATTATTATAAGTTTAATTCCGAACGATTCGCGAGCAAAATGAAATCAAACAAGTGAAAGAAATCAAACGAGTCAGCGATTCAACCACCAAAAAAATTGCACGAAACGCAAAGAACTGATTTGAAATCTGTCGACGCTGCTTTGTCAAACTACCTTCCCTTCGATCTCTGTATTTATCGCTCCGCTCGAATTTCGAAAAACCAGAACCCTCGTAAATAACTGGAGTCAACGCTGCTCCAGAATCCTCCCTCTCCCCGTTGGAACTCTTCAAATTTGCAACTTGTTGTCAGGAAGCGTCAGTCAGGGCGGAGAAAATTACCGACATTCGCCGCGACGAGATTGAAAGGCTCCCTCGAAAAGGAACGACAGCAGCGGTAGGATAAAATATAGGAAATCCGTTTTCCACGGCGACGTCGATGTCACCGCGTCTGGTACAAGTGCGCGGCCATTTTGCGAAACCGTAGGGAACGCGTTATTTACGACGAGTCGGTCGACGCGTGAGCGCGACGCTATCCGATTTGTCGACGGAATTATTGTTTATCTTCCTCCTGTTAATTGGCATCGACATCTCTCCTAGGTGTGTCGAATCAATGTTCGGATTTCGGTGCGAGTGCCTGGAAGCGAGCAAACGGCTGATCGAATTGGAGGTGTAATCGAGGAAATTGCATCTGATTTTAACGGAATCGCGGGACCTAATTTTCAGATTCCCCTCGCTAACGCGGAACGCTCGACAACGGCGTTTTAGCCCCGATAAATTTGTCGCGAGGTATTATCCTGGAGTTTCTCTGCGATTCGCGTGCTTGCGTCACCGACTTGCCTCGATCACCGATAGGATTCTGAATTATCGATAAGATCGGTGAACCGTTAATCCGCGAGTTAACTATTTCCGTGAATTTTTTATCCACCGCTGTGACTAATGTGTTTCGTTCCTCGGCGTTTGTGAAGATGTTTGAACGTTTATGGAGAAAAATTAGCTAATTTAGCGCTGGATTTAGAAACTGGAGTTTAGGCGTCTTTAATTGTTTTCCTTGTCAATCTCGAAGTGTAATTTTTATCGTGGTATTATTAAACTTTTAAGTGTTTGACATTTTTTAATTATTCTACTAATGACTTCTGGAGATCATTTTTTGTGAATTTGTAAGAGTTTTAAAATTATGAAATTGATTTACAAAAAATTAAAATTTAATTTAATTAAAAGAAAAAATATATGAGAACATAATTGAATGGATAATTGTATATTTTTACGTATACTTTTCTACATAAAGCACAATTTTAACAAATCCTCTGTAAGCAATAAAAAATGCCAAAACGTCCGTGAAAACATCTCTTTGCACAACCCGACGACCAAACTAGTTTGTTCCGCAAAAATATTCCTAGTTCGGGATTACTCTTTCAAGAAGGAAGTCTAAAGAAGTACCAGGGACGATTGCGCGAAAAGCAGGAGTCGAGAGTTGGGGGAAGAGTGTAAGAAAACGGAAATGCATCTCGTTTTAATACCCTTGTTACACACAGATTGGAGTCGGTCCCTTTGTTGTTTGCAACCGCTAATTTCCGTCTGTGTACCGGGCAAAGATCTAAAAAGGCAGAATCTATGATTCGCGACCTCTTTTCATATTCTCGTTCCTTTTTCGACCGATTTCCGGATTCTCCCTAACTCGACGCCCTCGCCCCCGCCCTGCAGCCCCTCTCCCACGTACCGTCCTCCCTGATTTCAATTTCATTCCACTTTCTTTCGTTTCCGCTTAGTTTCCAATGAAATGAGATTCTACCGATTCTTCTACCGGCCGACAAAAACGATTTCCAATAAATTCTTAGAATCGAAAGCGTAACCGTTCTCTTATTCTTAGTCTTCTCTTTCTCCTTCGCGCTTTCTAATTCTCTCGCTTACTCTTTCATTCTCTCTTTCACTCTCTCGGTCGCTCATTCTCTCATTTTTCACTCGCTATCTCTTTCTTTTATTCTCTCATTTACTCTTGCATTCTCTATTCCACTCTCTCATTAGCGCATTTTTTTTCTTCACTCTTTCATTCGCTCATTATCTCATTTTTTTCTTCACTCTTTCATTCCCTCGTTATCTCATTTTTTTCTTCACTTTTTCATTCCCTCGTTCTCTCATTTTCTTCCTCACTTACTATTTCGTTTTCTCATTCCCTCATTTATTCTTTCATCTTCTCTTTCACTCTCTCATTAGCTCATTTTATCTTTCGCTCTTTCATTCGCTCATTCTCTCATTTTTTTCCTCACTCCCTCGTGCTCTCGTTCTCTCGCNCATAATTGAATGGATAATTGTATATTTTTACGTATACTTTTCTACATAAAGCACAATTTTAACAAATCCTCTGTAAGCAATAAAAAATGCCAAAACGTCCGTGAAAACATCTCTTTGCACAACCCGACGACCAAACTAGTTTGTTCCGCAAAAATATTCCTAGTTCGGGATTACTCTTTCAAGAAGGAAGTCTAAAGAAGTACCAGGGACGATTGCGCGAAAAGCAGGAGTCGAGAGTTGGGGGAAGAGTGTAAGAAAACGGAAATGCATCTCGTTTTAATACCCTTGTTACACACAGATTGGAGTCGGTCCCTTTGTTGTTTGCAACCGCTAATTTCCGTCTGTGTACCGGGCAAAGATCTAAAAAGGCAGAATCTATGATTCGCGACCTCTTTTCATATTCTCGTTCCTTTTTCGACCGATTTCCGGATTCTCCCTAACTCGACGCCCTCGCCCCCGCCCTGCAGCCCCTCTCCCACGTACCGTCCTCCCTGATTTCAATTTCATTCCACTTTCTTTCGTTTCCGCTTAGTTTCCAATGAAATGAGATTCTACCGATTCTTCTACCGGCCGACAAAAACGATTTCCAATAAATTCTTAGAATCGAAAGCGTAACCGTTCTCTTATTCTTAGTCTTCTCTTTCTCCTTCGCGCTTTCTAATTCTCTCGCTTACTCTTTCATTCTCTCTTTCACTCTCTCGGTCGCTCATTCTCTCATTTTTCACTCGCTATCTCATTCTTTTATTCTCTCATTTACTCTTGCATTCTCTATTCCACTCTCTCATTAGCGCATTTTTTTTCTTCACTCTTTCATTCGCTCATTATCTCATTTTTTTCTTCACTCTTTCATTCCCTCGTTATCTCATTTTTTTCTTCACTTTTTCATTCCCTCGTTCTCTCATTTTCTTCCTCACTTACTATTTCGTTTTCTCATTCCCTCATTTATTCTTTCATCTTCTCTTTCACTCTCTCATTAGCTCATTTTATCTTTCGCTCTTTCATTCGCTCATTCTCTCATTTTTTTCCTCACTCCCTCGTGCTCTCGTTCTCTCGCTTACTATTTCATTTCCTCATTCTCTCACTTACTATTTCATTTTCTTATTCCCTCATTTATTCTTTCATTTTCTCTTTCACTCTCTCATTAGCTCATTTTGTCTTTCGCTCTTTCATTCGCTCATTCTCTCCTTTTTTTCCTCACTCCCTCATGCTCCCGTTCTCTCGCTTACTATTTCATTTTCTCATTCTCTCACTTACTATTTCATTTTGTCATTCCCTCATCTATTCTTTCATTTTCTCTTTCACTCTCTCATCAACTCATTCTGTCCTTCGCTCCTTCATTCGCTCGTTCCCTCATTTTTTTTCTCACTCCATCCTGCTCTCATTCTCTCACCTACCCTTTCATTCTCTCGTTCACTCTCTCACTTTTTCCCTCGCTCCCACATACTCCCACCTACTCTTTCATTTTTCCTCTCACTCCGTTATTCCATTATTTTCTCACTCGCTCTTTCATCCTCCCACACTCTGGCTCTTCAACCATCCCGCACTCCCAATTTCCCATTTACTCGCAAGTTACAGCCCAATTCACCCTTCAAAATCCTGCATAATGATTTTAGTCATGGGTCAGAAAGATCCTACATCCGCTTACCGCGTAAGTCTCAAAGCATCCGACTTCCGAGGGTTAAAGCTTTACCAAGTCCCATTAATCCTTCATCATTATATGAAACTTGCGTCATCGCAACTGTTTAACGTTACGTGGGCAGCGGCGAAGTTCCACGATCCCAAAGCTCGCTCGCTCGAAAATAGATGACGCAGATGTGAATTACAAGCTCGTACAGAAGCTTACCCGTTTTTCCTCGGTGCGTTTCATTTTAGCGCCAACTTTGCGAGAAACACGGAGAAAACGTAACATCCCTCAAAGGATTACCGCTCAGAGCATCTGTTCCGAAGCTCGTTCTTCCGTGCCGTTTCTTGTAACGGGCATCGACTTGCTCTCTGACTTTTCGTTGAATTCCGACTGAAATATCTGTACCGGAAGGGAACCGCAGACCTCGCAAGTTTTAATTTATTACGCGCACCGTTGCTACTTAACGAGCTGCTCTATAGTGTGGTACAATTCATAAACGTGACCTTTGGAAAGTAATTTTTACCATCCGCAGTTTGTCCAAGGTCTTGCGGGGAGAAACTTTTTGTTCGCGATCTTAACTTATTTCGAAACTTTGTTAACGATTGCCGCGCAAGATCGTAGATATTATAACTGTGTTGTACTTTTATGGGTTTGTACTATCGCGATAGTTGTTAAACAGTATCGTTTAACCAACGATCTAAAAGAAAGGTCTATTATTAGCTAGGAAACTAGGTAATTTGCTTCTGTTGAGAAATATGTGTGTCACAGCTGTTATTAAAAACAGTTGCTTTATTTAGTTAGCTGTTAGTTATTTTAAGTAGCCATAAACGCACTTTTTCAACGCCAAGCATATTTAAAACAGTATTTTTTTACCTCGTATGCTGGGAGACTAAATATAATTAATCTACGAAAAGTGAAGGTGATCGTTCGTCAAATGACAACGATCTATCAAATAATCAATCTCAGAAAACGTATCTCGAGTGCGGAACACTATACATTCGAAACGACGATTTTTAACATTTTATTCGGATTCTTCGTGAAACATTTAATAGGACAAAGCATATATCCCAAGCGTAAGACACGCTGCAACAAAGATAAACAAGCATCCAGCCACGGGGCACAATATTGCAAGACAAATAGCCCACATTGACATTCGTACTAAATAAAATCGCTGGAGGCTAGCGTGCCAGATATTCCTCTGGCGCACGGCCAAGCGATGAAAGCACAGATGCTGGGAACGTACAGTGTTCGACCGCAAACAGTTACTTACAATCAGTACCGGAAGGGTTAATGTTTCCTTTGCTCTGATTATTCGAGATAATAACAGGATTAATGCATTACCGATTGTAAGTGCGAGATTATTCCTTCCTTGGTGAACAATGAGCGGATTATTTTGCGCGAGAGCAGGAACGGTAAGAAGATGAGAAGCGGGCCGACTAACCACAAACTGAAGTGTCACAGGGGAAAGAGGAATAAGGTCCAGTCGTGGCACCTGACTGTGTAGAAAAAGGATAACACTGACGTCCTAATTCGGGTAGCCAACTATTCAAGATTAGTTAATAATGATAATCTATCTGAATTTTGGCGTCACTTTTGTCCTTTATCTACTCATTGTTAGCCGAGTGTCGCAAGTGGATGTAGAAAAGGATAACACTGACGTCCTAATTCGGATAGCCAACTACTCACAATTAGCTAATTTTGATGTCACTGGTATCTTTTATCTAGTCATTGCCAGTCGAGTATCGCAAGTGGATATAANCTATCTGAATTTTGGCGTCACTTTTGTCCTTTATCTACTCATTGTTAGCCGAGTGTCGCAAGTGGATGTAGAAAAGGATAACACTGACATCCTAATTCGGGTAGCCAATTATTCACAATTAGTTAGTTTTGGTGTTACTGGTATCTTTTATCTACTCATTGTCAGTCGAGTGTCGCAAGTGGATGTAGAAAAGGATAACACTGACGTCCTAATTTGGATAGCCAACTACTCACAATTAGCTAATTTTGATGTCACTGGTATCTTTTATCTAGTCATTGCCAATCGAGTATCGCAAGTGGATATAGAAAAAGGATAACACTGACATCCTAATTCGGGTAGCCAATTATTCACAATTAGTTAGTTTTGGTGTTACTGGTATCTTTTATCTACTCATTGTCAGTCGAGTGTCGCAAGTGGATATAGAAAAGGATAACACTGATGTCCCAATTCGGGTAGCCAACTACTCACAATTAGCTAATTTGGGCGTTCCTTTTATCCTTTATCTAGTCGTTGTCAGTCAAGTGTCGCAAGTGAATATAAGAAAAGGATAACACTGACATTCCAATTCGGGTAGCCAACTACTCACAATNGATATAGAAAAGGATAACACTGACGTCCCAATTCGGGTAGCCAACTACTCACGATCAGATAATTTTAGCGTCATTTTTATCCTTTATCTAGTCATTGTCAGTCGAGTGTCGCAAGTGGATATAGAAAAGGATAACACTGATGTCCCAATTCGGGTAGCCAACTACTCACAATTAGCTAATAATAATCTATCTGAATTTGGACGTCCCTTTTACCCTTTATCTACTCATTGTCAGTCGAGTGTCACAAGTGAATAATTCTCCTATCCTCTCTAACATTTCAGCTCATAAATAATTGACCAACCTCTCACCTCCCATCTGTACTTAATTAAAATGTTTCGTTGCTTGATTCGAGCAAAAAATATTACCCTTTCTTCGATCTAATTTAAATGTAGTTTTAAATTTTTATTTACAAAAAAAAAATAATCTGACCACAGGTTCATAACTTTAAACTTACTCCATCAATAGCAACAACGATGATAAAGCAACATCTCAAGCTTACAATCGGTAGTATATCTGCATTCTCTGTTAAGAAGCGACCGATCGACATGAATACGATGCACAGAACAGATGTTACAATGTATTCCGTTTCAATGTCGAAAAGCGAGATAGTTTGAAAAGCACGACCTCAGAACAGAACGTTAAACGACCACAGATCTTACCTTCTCGAGCTCCTTCAAACTAGCAGGCGACACGTCCGAATGCCGCCTTAACTCCGGACTCCTTGGGGGCGCCAATCCGGAACAGAGGCCACCGATTTGACTTCCGCTTTGACAACCGAGTCTCGCGTCGCTGTGTCTCCTTCGGATAGCCTCCAGGACTGGTACCTCGAGCAGAGAATCGGTCGATTCTTGTGTCACGATCGGCTGGTCCCGAGACGCCAATTTTCGTCGACACACGCTGCACCGCCAGGATGACTGAAAAACGTTCTCGTTAAACCTTCGTGTCCATCGATCGATATACGGTCGAACAATTTTTTTTTTTTAACAACACGGACGTTTGGTTAAAAATTAATTAATTTACAGAAAACTTCTTTTTAACTGACTTATAGGAGAGCGAGCTTCTGATCGAACAAACGAGTGGTTAATTAATTCGACTTTGCACACAAATTGTTTTCTTTGGACGATTTTGATTTAACACGTTCTAGAAAAATAAATTCCATTCTCTTTTTACCCGGTTTATTTTGATTTAGCACGATACAAACGATCGTTTCGATAATCAAGGTTCTACTAATTTTGAAAATGCTCGATGGAAGTATTTAATAGAGCGAACGAAACGTACATTAAGAAGGATAAAATAATTATTCGGATAGAATAAGGAAAAATGGAAATAGATTGCTGAGAAAATTTGATCATAAAATAGTGAACGAATAAAGACGAACAGGGTTCAGCAAAGGAAAATATAAAGTGAAGTTATGAAGAAAGGATGAAAAGTAGAGTGGAAACAAGGGCGGAATATTAAATGAGAAAGAAAGATGAAAAAGTGGTGAAAAAGTGAGAGGTAAAGAAAATGAAAATAGAGAAAGGAGGATTAGAATAAATTGCACGGTGCATCCAATAGGTTATTAGCTCGCTTTTTAAAATCTTCTTGATAGTCGAGATAGACGAGGAAAGGGATAACGATAATTAAAAATGGCGACGAAGCAATGTTACAAAAATAAAAGATAGCTTGGAATTATTTAGATATTTTTCAAAGAATTAAATTATTCGATCGAAGTTGCGATAACGAACACGATACGAACAAAATTGAACATTTCAATATTGAAATAAAAAGATAAAATAGTAATTAATAATCTGTAAAATTTAACTCTCGATAATTGATACCAATAAAATCTACATAATAAAAGAACTTTTATTAAACGTATGAAATTATCATTTTTTCATTTAACAGAGTGACGAATTGTTCCTACAAGTTTGACAAAAGTATCTTCATTAATATTCTTCGTGTTAAAAAGAAAAAATCTAGAAAAATTCTTCTTCGCGAAAAATAAAGAATACTAATTTTCACGAGAACAGCCTCGCTTCCTCTAATTAAACAAATGTGCAGCAATGAATGTCGTTGACAGCGGCTCTTATAAAGTAAAAGAAAAAAAAAAATTAAACTTTGTAGAATTCGTGTATCCGCGTTCGCGAAAGAATACTCGTTTCCTACCTCTGTCTCTGCTTCTCGCTGTTAATAAATTATACGCGTCGTTTTTAATAAACGCTTTTATAATTCGTATCATTTTAATCAACAGCTCAACTTCGTTCTTAATCCAACCACGTTAAAAAAAAATCTAACCAGAACCTAAATAAATAATCTAACCTAACCTAAATAAATATCTCGCCTGTTAGTTTGAACCCTCGACTAAACATCAAATAATACTCGATCAAGTTTCGCAATTCGCTCTGCACCTGATTCCCTGAAATCTTACAGATGCGCCCACTTTTATCGTAGATGGAAACGGAATTATCGGATTGCAGATATCCGAAATTAATTGTCGGAATTATTGATCGTCCCGAAATAGACGGCAATAATGCAATAGAGATTGGGAAGGCTCACCGGGTCGTCGGAATTCGTTGTCGTCGAATAGCAGGCGCAATCCTCGCAAACTTTGTGTTGACACTCGCAGCAGATTCTCGAGGCTTCTTCGGGCGCGAACGACTTCCGGCACACTCTGCAGTCGTCCCCGGTTTTCGACTTTCTGAAACGTCCGAGTTGAGAGTATCCGTAAGTTTCGAGCTCGAGAATCTCTGTTAGATGAATCGTTTCGGTTGCAATAAACAGCAACCACTGTTCATGGACTTTCTCATACTACTGCTGTTCTTATTAACACTAGAATTACCGGGGTGGTCAAAATGACTGGTTTGCAATTTCTCGTATAAATTTTATAAATTAACAACGATACATTTTTAAGAATTAACCGTGATTTTCTGTAACGAATATGAATAAACATTTATTTCCTTTGCATTTGATATTTTTTCAAATAGTTATCATTTTTAATTCTTTGGTTGAAATAGGCGCACTTTAATCGTCGGTAGTTCTAATGTTAACCTTTCTTTCGTGTGTTAAGAAATTTGTGTTCAAATAATTTCTGGCATGGAAGTTTCTGCTATTTTTATTATAATTATTTCTAGGTTGAATTTTAATCTACAAGCTCAATGCCGGGTTTAATTCATTTTTGGTGCTTTTTGCACCGAGCCACATAATTAATTGCTATGCTAGTTCTATATTTACAGCCTGTACACATGTTTAAAGAAATATGAAATATAACTTGTTACTAGATAGCGACTAAATTTTTGAAATATAGTAGAGAGAAATAAGGATAGTACAAAACAAATGATAAAATCCCTCTTTTTCTCACATTTGAAAAACTGTAATTGGAACAGTTAGTTTAAAAATGCTAGTATATAGTGTTATGGTTTTTTTTTATTTTTTTTAAACTTGCCACTGAAAACACTCACGTTTTCGTTGATTCCGTCGTCGTTTCTTCCTTAGGTTGAGTCTCCTCGACTGGCGTGACCTTAGCGGGACCAAATTTTGTAACTGCGAAAGAAACAACCAATCATACAGCTAATAGATTTAACTTTACGTAAAATATATTGAACAAATATATACAAATTTGTATACGTCAAAACACTATTAAACAATAGGAAATTTAATATACGTGGGCTTGAATCTCGAATAATTAACCGGCATATAAATCTTGAAACAAATAAAACGCCGGTAGAAATGCTTTTCGCAGCCGCTGGAGAGTATGTCGGTGCGATAATTTATTCGATAAATATTTAAAATGCTAATCATCCGCGTCATCCGAAATATCACGCGCCTCAGGGGTGCTATCCGTAAGAGTCAACCTGAAAACAGCATCGAACAGTACATACTCGAACGCAATAAGAGGGTTAATTTACAAAATCCTTTTTTACCCTTGCTAAAAGGGTTCCAACGCTGGATACAAAAGCCTCCCTCGTTCTTTGGATAAAAGAAAAAAAAAAAAAAAGGTACCTCTTAATGCTGTTATCTCTGGATTATTTAACGAGTCTCAGTTAGCTAAGCTCTCAAGCCAATAGAAGCTTAAACTGATTATTACCGTCGTCCGGGACACTCGAGAGCGTAAAAGGGCGTGGCTGAAAAAGCGGTCGAATCGAAGCCAGTGTTCGTGTAAATCTTTAAACTGACGGAAAGTTAGGCCCGTAATTAACGCCGCCGGCACGGTCCTCGAACGTACTTGTTAAAAAGTTGGTCAAAAGGAAAAAGCTGACGCTGACGAGGCTACCTTGCCGAAGAAGAGCCGTTGGTTGGATGTAAGGCTCGTTCGAGAAATGTTTTCGACTACGTTAACCAATTAACCTAATTGCTCCTCGCAAGATTTTAATTTGAAACGAGACCACCGGAGTATGTCGGTAACGTTATTGTAATCTCGTGTGAATGCATCTGGAGAAGATATTGTTACGATTAGATAGCAATGCGTTTCGTATTGGTACGCTGTTTTTAGGACGTTATTTTTTTTTTTTCCTTTTTTTTTTGTCAGAAGGCTGTGTTACGTTTGCGTTCAATGTAATGCAAGAGTTTTAATATCGTGAGTGGTTATGGCGCTTGTTCTGGCGGGCTGGCTAGGAAATCGTCTAGATTGTACTGGAACCAAGTTTATTTGCGGTTGTGCTTTTTAAGACGCAAGGCTGTGTTCCTGGCTTTCAATTTTTTCTAATCGATCAATTATTTTTTTGTTTATACTTGCTTTCTTCATTAAAGTGAGCAAGAGGGTGTGTATATATTTTTTTATTCGGAGTCTTACATTATTTGCACAGAAGCCTTAAATCCGATCTCGTAATAGCAATTAAACGTGTGTTTGAAAAATATTTCTAAACGCTATTGCGTGAAAATAAGTTTTTAAATATTGCATTTAATATGTTGGTCATTCGCGGATTTATTTGATTGAGATATATATATATATTTTTAAGTCTAGAATAAATAGAGTCCTAATAAAAGCATTATGTGACCCATATAGGATTATCTGGAACGATTGTTTGAAAAGAAAAAGAAGTCAAGCCTATTACCTATCTTTAAATAAATTTCTAATACAAAGAACCTTTTTTTATAAGTGACCTATGACTTTTGTACAGTACTAAACACACAGCAAACTCCTTCAGGGTGATTTAATCAAACTACCAAATCCGCTATCAATCCCGAGTCGGCATAATTTCGAATATGATTAAACAGCGATTAATTATAGATACCACGTATCCAACCTATTGAAGCTGATCGTACGTCAATCGTACCATAATATTACATGAGTAGATATATCCCAAAACACATACTATCCATCACACTGGTGCTCATCAGCAACCTCTTAATTAAATTAACAACCAGCTTATACCACATCACTTTCCCGATACTTATTGCATCCTGTACATATTTTCGAGTATTTAACACGTTGACTTGCGGTCGAATTTTATGTGTCTCGTCCACAACGCCAGAATCGTTTCGTTTATTTCAGCACTTATTTAGCAGCTTATTTGTTATCGAACACACTATTATCCGCCGTATCTAAATAAATATTTTTTATAATATTTTTAATAATTTTATCATCGACACTGTCTTTGCAACGTCACTACAATCATTATTAACGATTATAATTATCACTGATCATAAATTTTGTAAAATTTACAATCTCCGATATTGTGTTAACTATTCTATACTAGGTTATTCCAAAAGCGTCTTTCGTTTTATTAATAACCAATAGACACATAATATTTTATATCTTGCAATCTATTATTACTTTACATAGAATCCATTTTCCTTTACTACCTTCCTCCATCTCCCGTTCAATAAATAAGTCTGAATGTTTATACGAACGCTGCCAAGCAAAGCCGCCGCGCCAAGATAACGAAAGAAACTTTCTAGACAGCCTGATATTTTCTTAATCTCGCTATTTCTTTCAAAGAGATTCCTTTTTTGTAAAACCGTATCTCGGATACCCGAGAAATTGATATTCTATGCTCCTGGTTGCAACTGTGTTTCAAGCAACGATTCGTAAATGCGAATTTGATCGTCGAATCGATCGGTAAAAATTTATTCAACGGCTCGAAGTTTGCGAATGGCGTCGACGACGAGGTGATTGCTCGAACAGTGCAAACAAGACGGATTACCAAAGGATAGAGGAGACTCGGAGGAAAGTAGACTGAAAATCCTCTGGCGAAAGCTGTTCTGGGATTCGCGAAGGTCCATTTAACGCGCTCCTTTCGTGGTTCGAAAATTCGCAACGTCGTAGCACAAAGGGGCGGCTCGTCCCGGTTGTCTCGTACAAACGATTGCCGCGAGAACGATCGTTTAATTAACCTAAAAGTTATTCTACCGCCTGCTCGAACGGCACCCTTTTTCTCTCTTCTTTTTTTTTTTCTTTTACGCGAAGCGAAATTTATCGACAGGCTTAACTGTCTCGACTCCATTTCACGTTCCATCGCTTTTCTTACTTTTATGCGAAACGTCGTCCCATCATTCGAAAACGTTCCACTTTCGCGAGCTCCTTTGCCCCGTGTAATTGCGACTTTGAGATATTGCGACAGCAGTTTCTGTTTGCGTCCTTGATCGAGATTATGTTAATAGCTTTATTGGGGAATAAGGAAGGTGAAGTTTGGAAAAGCTATCGGGTTCCTGCGAAAGTTTCTTAAATTTATTCTTCTTTTTATTTTTTTATTTCTTTATATTTTTATTTGTTTTGTTTTCCTTTAATTAAACTTTGCGTGGGACAGAGCGAGGCGAATCGGATCGTTTTCTGTTTAATAGTGGTGAGATTATAATCAGAATTTAGAAAGTTAATTTTCTATCATAAATTAAAAATAAAATTGTTCTCTACTTTTTTTCTTTTGACTGAATCGTCATTTAGATCCGATTTCTCTTGATCTGTCATATTATTAGGTTACAGAAAAAATTCTGTCCGCTACAAAATCGATTTATGAGAACGTACGATAGTTTTTTTCAAATCGTTCATTTTTTACTATAATTTGTAATAATTTTTCATTCATCTGGAATCTGTGTGGTTGCTTCTTTTTAAAAATCTTTACATTTATTCTTAACCCGTGCATTTGTATTTTTTAACGGTAAAAAATATTAATATCCGAATAATCTTTTCTATACTCGATAAAAATGTTATTTCACGCAACGATATTTATGCGTTGGAAGCTGGTTGGAAATAAAGGTGTCGATCAGTATTTTATATTTTATCCGGTGCATAATTTCTAATTAAAGTTTCCCGATGAGAAAGGTTAGCGGGGAAACAATAAAGAATGTTATTGCTGTACCAAGGGATAAATGAAAGAAACGATTCCCTTGTCTCTGTGCGACTTAATTATGCCAGGCGAAGAAAACAAAGAGATAATCCAATGCTAAAGAGACGACTCTTGCCGGACCACTTTTGGGGGTTGCATAATTCTTGAGTATTCCAGCGTTTCGAGAGTGGCTTTTAATAGTTTTCGCCTATTTTGGTTGACTTAACAACTCTCTTCTTAACAGAGTTATTCTAAATGAATGGCTATTTCGTAGAAACGAAACTCTTCAGAAAGGAAACGCTCGCGTTAGTAATAACGAAAATATTCATTTTTAATTTATTTCTCAGTTTCTTTAAAATAAATGGAACTGTGCAATTCGTCGGTGAGAAGAGTTATGATCTTCTGAGAATAATAGTTGGTAATTGTTGAATTATTTTTATGTCATAGTTTTAATATACAATTATACGTGTGCGATTAAACAGCCCTCGTTTCGCGTGAGAAATAAAATAAGGAAAACTACGTGTAATTAAAATCTGTCGCGATTAAATGTTTCGTAATAATGAACGTTACAGCTTAATTAATTATAGGTAATATTTCGATCTTTCTTCTTGGCCGTCTCGTTAAACCCACGGAAACGATGTAATGATCGTGATTAAGAAATTAAGACGCAATTATGTTGCATTATTTCTTAAAAGGTGTGTTTATTGATAATCTGCGATATAATGATTAAAAATGTAAAGTGTGTGTAATTGAAACGTTGTCATAGAAAATATTTAATAATTCTCTTCTTTTTTATTGTTATAGGAACGTTTGACCCTTGATGGTGGATGGATTAATTTTGACTCGAACGCCGTGTATTTGCTTCGTAGCGATAAGGCGACGAGCGAGGAATTAAACGAACGAATGGTTTGAGGAGAGAAGACGTTTCGTAGGGTGAGTCGATTTTATAATTTTTTTTATGCGGTGGATACAATCGAAATAAGTAAAAAATGGTCTAGATACATTATTTCTTTAGGAAATAATGATAAATATAGTACTGTTAGGCTCCAATATTTGGTACTTCAAATAAATAATAATTTTGTTCCGTCAAATTTTTATCAAAATAATTAAAAAAAAAAGTTAAAATGTAAAACAGTTTAGATATTTTATTTCTTTAGAAAATAATGATAATTATAGTGCTGTTAGGCTCCGATATTTAGTATTTAAAATAAATAATAATTTTGTTCCGTCAAATTTTTATCGAAATAAATGAAACGGTCTAGATATTTTATTTCTTTAAAAAATAATGATAATTATAGTACTGTTAGGCTTGGATATATAACATTGTAAGTAAATAATAATTTTATTTAGCTAAATTTTTAGACACGAAATTTTACAAGTTTAGAACACTCGGATTAAAATAAAACAGAATTCCGTTTTCGATATTTCATTTGCCATTATTCTTGTTACACAATGGTAGAATGGAGTCCTAAAATTTAGGCCCCTAACTAAGCCCCTACTCTCTTTGTCTTACAATTGTAAACGTCACAAACTAATTAATGTCGTTAATTCGAGGAATTTCGTGAAATTTATTAAGATACAAAATGAAATTTCGTTCCTTTTTAATTAACGCGAAAGTCGCTTAAGAACCGTATTATTCGAGAATCGTAATGCAGCGTTATTTCCCTTATATTTCATATTCCACAGCATTTCCATATTCCATCTGCTGGTAACCGCAGCTTTTAATAATGCTGTGGATTATATTTCGATCCATTCCCCGAGATCCATTCCTATAATTACTTCAGGACTTAAAACAATACGTAATCTATACGGACAGTATGAACCTGGAATGATTAAATACTTCGAATCTAATTAAAAAAGAAAAAGAAAAAAAATTAAAATACTCTAATACAGGATATCAAATTTACCCGGATTTCTTTCGTACTATACTAAACTAAAAAAAAAAAAAAGAAAAAAAACAAGAAACACGACAAATTATCCAAAACGAATCAAACTCCGTAGATCTTAAAAATTAAAAACCGATCTTCCACGATAACCTCTCACCCTTCGATAAAAAAGAAAAAAACAAATATCTACTTAACGTACATTAAAAAAAAAAAAAAAGTCTGTGTAAAGTGATAAAAATTGCTACGATTAAAAATACATTTTCCAATCGAATGGTAGACATTAATTAAGACCGACGCTCGAAACCTATTTATCGTACCGTTTCGTCCAATCGTTTCGTTCCGCTGAGCAAAAAGAATTGCTGGAAATAAGCTTGGTGAATTGCTTCTTTTAAAAGATACGGTAATCACGTCGTCGGAAACGTATTCAGAAGTCGGGTCCGTTCGGAAACGATGAAAGCGTTCTAAAGTGCCCCCTCACTGGTTCGTGAAGAGGAAACTCAAAGAGGACTCTGAGGACACTGTCGTGTTCCTCTTAAGCCGCCCGCCTCTTCTGCAGGACGCATGCCAAGGTATTCGGTTTATCCGACCTCCGGCTCGTTCCTAACCCAGTCCCGTGTTCCATTAATTACCTCGATGATTAACAATGCGATTGCGTTTCGAGATCAATTACAGCAATGGCCTCCTCGATATGAAACGGCCGGTAAGCAGGTTGAATTCAACCGTAGTAGATTACAATGGTATAGTCTGGATTGGCCGTGAACGAATTCTCTGCACGCGTGTTCAACACGATATGAACAGAGAGAGAGAGAGAGAGAGAGAGAGAGAGAGTAATTTTTAAAAAGCTGGAGTGTGAGTGAATAGTGAGCGAAACAGATCCTGCGAGTGAATAGAATTCATTCATTACGACTTAAATTGTACAAGTTTGTAATTTCCGAATAATTTGAAGCAGTTAAGTAAAGGAATTTATTGTAACATTGCTTGGAGCTATAAACAGAATGTTTTTGATATTTCGTATTGAAATTTTTTCGGAGCGATGCAATACGTTTCTTTAAATAATTCAATATTCTTTTATTTTTATTTTCGTAGCTCTCTATAGTTTAATAAATACAAGTTGTTTTTCTTCTGCGTATTAAATATCGCAGTCATAAATGCATCACGATTAAATCGATATTATTTCTTTGGAAATCAGGATAGCAAACGTATAAGTTGCATCAACAAAAATTGTATATTCCACAGTTCTTTAATGCAGCGTATTTTATTTTATTATAAAAATGTAAGGAGAAACGTACAGATCGAAATAAACTATTTTTACAAGTCGAATGAATATACCTTGTGCGAGAATTAAAAAAGAAAAATAATAAAAACGCTGCTGCTCGACGCTGTAGCCATTTTGTCTTGGAGATAAGTAAACGCCCCAGCAGGGGAAGAAATTGGTACGCTAAAATGATTTACATTAACGGCGAAATTAACGGAAACTTCTGAACTGTGATGAATATTTATGCACCGTTTCATATAAACACTCATTTACCTCGGTTCTGTTCAGCTTAACTTTGTTCTAAGGGAAACTTTACTATCGTTCATAACGTTTAGATACACGATAAGATGCTCGTAGTACGTACGTATGTAAGTGCGATAGGAATCTGTATTCACGCGGAACTTTCGAGACGGTCATCCTCTCTGATGCTTACCGGTTTCGTTAGAAAAACTTATAAAGAATAATAAACACTGTAATAAATTATATAATTATATCGTATATATATCAGTTATCGCTATCGTTGAGATATCCAAACTTGCAGCCGAAATGCAAAACAAATTCCGTGTCAAATGTATTCGGGTGGCCGAAAGTTTTGAAGCACTGCGAATTTCGAGGAACGCAGAATTGAAAAATAAAAGAAATTATTTAGAATTATATCACCTTAGAAAAATTTTCAACAGAAAATCTATCAAAATGCTAAAAATTGGTACTCGTACCTGGAATATTAATTTCGAATAAATAAGAAAATTAGCGAGGGTTTAATATATAAGTAAATTCTATTAAATGTTTCCAAAGTTTTAGAATCTAATTTACGCGAATTTATGCAGACACTTAACGTGTATACTACGCATTATCGATAGCCATTATTATTGATAACAATTTCCCGAATTATCTCGCGAGCAAAATGAGACACGAAACGCTGTAACAAAAATTAAATTTAATTAAAAAGTGATAGGACATCTCTATTTAAAGCGATGTTACAAACTTTTGTCGTAAACAAAACTTGGCGAATACAAAGTCGCTTAAGTTACGATAAATTTCGAAAGGTTTAAGTACTTCGCGTTAAATCGAATTATTGTTTTCAATACTTTCAAAGAAGCGCTCAACAACAATCCGACACGACAAAGCGTCTGTACCGTTCGCTATATTTCTTTCTCCATTATTTTTACTCCGCTTCGCTCGAACACAGAAATCAAAACAAAGTTACTCGGAATTCAGTATAAGCAACATTAAAGCTTGAAATTCAACAAAGTATCCCCGTATCCGATATAGTTTCTCAAGAAAAACGAAAATCGTGCCAAAGCCAATCCGAGTAGAGAGGAACGAAGAACTTTTCCTTTTAATTTTAATCGACAGGTTTCAAATAGACGGGATACAGAGGGAACAAAATGGCGGCATCACAGGGGCGAAAAGAATACGTCGTGTCGCAAAAGAAAACTGTTTCCCCGACTACGGAGTTGGAGTTTATTTCATTTGGTAAATTCGATGTGAAAGACTGTAACGAAGAGGGCGAGCATCGTCGGAAAGTAGGTTAGCTGGTTGCGTCGAAGGAAACGAGGAACCTCTTCGAAATTGCAAATATCTGTCGGGCTTCGAGAACAAATTTTTCAAGGGGATTCTTTTCTTCCCCCATACAAATTGCGTCGACTCTCTTCTTCTCCTAGGATCCGATATCCGCGTCCCTTTCGTTCGATAATTTTTCGTTAAATTACCGTCACTGCGACGTCTTCGGCAACGTATCCTTTATTATTCGATTTCCGTGCAATATTATCGTTGGAGATATCGCAAGATGTTGGATCGTTTAGGAGAAATAAGTGGGGTCTGTAAAGCAACCTTTTTAAAGATGGAAGATAAAAGGATCTTTGATATCGAGAGCTAATCTTTTACGTCTGCGATTTTTTAAATGGTTGTGGATTTCTTTTGGTTGATACTTTGTTATCGAAAATTGATCAAAGCGGATCGGAAGATGAGAGATTAGGAATAATAATTGTATACCTAATATTGAATTTCTAATGAATTTTGAAGACAGCAACGTTGTTAGAAATAGAAAATAAAAAGATCTCTGATATTAGCAGCCTAGTAATAATCTACTTTCTTCGATTTTTAAAAATTGATGAAGATTTCTTTTGACTGATACTGAATAATCGAAAATTGTCTATCGAAGAAGATCGGAAGATGTAAAATTAGGAATAATAATTGTATACCTAATATTGAGTTTCTAATTAATTTTGGAGAAAGCAACGTTTTTAGAGATAGAAGATAGAAAGATCTCTGGTATTAGAAACCTAGTAAAAATCTTGAATTTCTAATGAATTTTGAAGAAAGCAACGTTGTTAGAAATAGAAAATAAAAAGATCTCTGATATTAGCAGCCTAGTAAAAATCTATTTCTTCGATTTTTAAAAATGGAAGATTTCTTTCGACTGACACTGAATCATCGAAAATCATATATCGAAGCGGACGAACGGTTAAGAAACAGTTAATAAAATCTCGAAACATCTGCAAATTGATTGTTATAAAAGAAATACTACCACGTACAAGCGCCATAATGATCGAAAAGTTTATAATTCCAAAGAAAATTTGAAAAACATTGAACACCAGGTGCAGTTTAAAATAATCAGAAACTCACAATTACATTATTTTACGGTCACCGTTCAAACAATTGTTCCATTCAGAAATTACTCCACTTATTCTAACGTAAAATTAATTCCAACTACATTTACGGTACCCAAACCACACCAACCATATCCAGTGAAACGTTTTCGATATTTCGTGTACGTCACTCGAAGACACACAACACCTACATCATGAATATCAATGTTATCTCCATTCTTGCTAACACGAATTCCGCAACTCGGATCGCGCTTCGAGACAAAAGAAAGAACGCGATGCCCGCGACGGTGTGAAACAGGAACAACAACCATGAGCGCGGTTTATTTGCGACAGAAACTACGAATGTATATTCAAATTACAAATGCATCTCGCGTGTCCAGGAATTCTGAATGAATTATACTTGTCGGTCGCGTAATTTCGACCATATTATTCCGGCTTTGAACAAAACCAAGAAAAAAAAAAAAAATTGAAAAAAAAGGAAAAGAAGACAAAAAATGAAAGAACAGAACGAGGCATGATGAAAAAAAAAAAAAAAAAAAAAAAAATGGCAAAGAGAAGAAGAAATCCGTCGTTTCACGAGTATCCTCGGGCTCTCACTTTCCCGCTCAACGTCACGTTTTTTCCCACCGTTTAAACGTGACCCGACAGTAATTAAGTAAAAAACGAGCACGCTATTTATGCAGGTTTGTTCCGTTTGCACGCGTTATCCACGCGATACGGCTCACCGTCGCTCCTCGTTGATTTCGTTTCAACGAGAGTCGTCGAAATACAACTAGAACGACAATGGAGATAACGAACGAGCTAAAAAAAAAAAAAAAAAGGAGCGTTATAGCTTGTCAATGGCGATAGTTCTCTGTCGAGATCGTGAAACGAAGCTATTTTTCAGGATTATTGGAATTAACGAGTTTTCAGTTTATCATTGGCGCCTGTTTCATTGTCGTTGGTTAACGAGAAAATTTTGGACGCACTATTCGAGATTTTTAAAACTCCGTTTCTACGTTTCGAACCTTTTTTTGAGATTTATCACGGGGCTACGGACTCGAAAATTCTGCGAAGCTGTTATTAAGTTACCGTGGAACTTCTGTTACAACGTTACACCGAACAGTTCAATGTTTGAAAACGCGAAACATTTTATTTCCAATAGCTGGTTAATTCTGTTGAGTTTATATAATTGTTATCGTACAGTCGTCACTTTGCAGTTAGGGGTAATAG
Source organism: Ctenoplectra terminalis (assembly GCA_019453375.1). Lineage (NCBI taxonomy): Eukaryota > Metazoa > Arthropoda > Insecta > Hymenoptera > Apidae > Ctenoplectra > Ctenoplectra terminalis. Next base: position 4,893 of record SMSQ01003724.1, on the reverse strand, counting down.
GTAGAGAGCAGTTAAGTTTCAGTTTAGAGCGACAAGCAATCAGGTTTCAAATTAGTACCTGTGAGAAGCAATTAGACCTCACTCTCAGTTATCACCTCGTTTTTCATTTTAATTAATCGGAACACAGTTACTCAATTATACAATTTTAGCGCCAGGATATAGAAGGACCAATGGGGTCGAAATGAGTCATTAAGGAATTGGTACAAGTTATTATTTTCATTAACAGAGCGCAACTTTTCTAACTCTTCTAACTTTTCTATCTTTTCTATCTTTTCTAACATTTTAACATTAAACGAACGTTAACGTCTTTCCATATTGAAAATAACGTCTATCTAGCGTCTATCGTATAAAGCTACGCTTTAAAGGAACGAATGAAACTCCTCTATTTTTAATGTTAACAAAGCTCTGTTAAAAATAGAAGAAAACTCGTTCGAAGAATAATGTTTAGAGTTGTTTAGATGGTGTAAAAAGGGAAATAAGTGGCGCTCGAAACGACCAGGTTGCCACGAATGGCTGTGGTAATGAAACTTACCGTCTCGTATCACTCCGCTCCCCAACTGCCTCCATTTGCTGAAAGTGGTACCGCCTTCGTCCGGCGTAACCGATCCGGTTGTTCCGGAATCTGGTTGCGTCGTCACGATCTACGGCAGAAAATAATTGTCCACATGAGTGCAACGAATATACCGTGTTGAAATCAGAACTGTCGCCGGGAGTCATATTCAAACGCACCGTGATCAAAGGTGAAGGGTAAAGAATAAAGGGAACAGAGATTGCGCCCTTTTACAGATCCTTTCTCTTCCATGAGAATATCTGGTTAACGGAAAACAGCGAAAATCAGCGTGCTGATTTACATTTCGCTCTGTTCCAATCTGATTTATTTGATCGGTACGCCCAAGAGTATAATATGTGTTGGTTAATTTATGAAGATCTGGCTTCTGTCGATTAGCTTGTTAAAATGTATCGTAGGAATGTTGGGTCGGTACAAGTAAAGTTTACTCGATTGTAAAATATAACAAGATCTTTAATGCTAACGTTGTACTCTTTAACTCTTTGAAGCTTGGTGGGATTAAAAGTGTCCCACCTTTTTAATACCCAAATATGCATAGTAGAATATAAATAGCCCCTAACTGTATTAAATACGTGAATTAATGCGAACCACTCTGCTACGGATAATTTTTAATTTTCAAGATGCTATAGAAAATATCGCTCTATGCATATTTAGATATTAATAAGGTGGGACACTTTCAATCCTACCGTGCTTCGAAGAGTTAACACTAAACCTACCGACGATTGAACTATACCTGCTTGTATCAAAGAAATTACAATAATAGATACTTGGAAAAATACACGATGCTAGAGAAACAAATCTTTGGCCATATATTTTACGGAAAATCACAAAAAAATATTCAAAAGTGCACCGTTAATAATTTATAAAATTTGGACAAGAAAAATACGAAACCAACTTCACTCTCTGACTCTCTGACTCTCTGTTCTCGACTAACTCTTCTCAACCCCCGCACACACATTTTCTCTCACCGTATATTTGTAGATAGAGAATGTCTTGATCTGTATGAGAGAGAGAGAGAGATTCCTCATAAAACCTAGGTCTCAAATTTTCGGCCGCACCAATACGATGGGACCTCGTTTCCAATCGGTTCGGCCTTCAGCCGGAAAATAATATAAAAGAGCGAAAGGAACGTAGCTTTGGTTAGTTTTTAATTTAACCACTGTAGAAGCACTTCAATATACATTCCCTTTTTTCATTTCTTAATCTCTCTCGCTCGATCCAGGCATTCGAAAATCTTCGCTCGCACGGTGCTCTCGTTCAATCGGTCGGAACAATTTTCTTTCGCACTTCTATCACTCGATCCCAAGTACTCTTCATTCTAACATCTATCGTGCTGCTCCGAACACTCTTCTTTCACACTTCTATCGCTCGGTACCAAATACTCTTCGTTCACACATCTCTAGACTGAACATTTATTCCCGGCTCACCATTCCATTCCCACAATATTATCGCTATACTTTGCCATTTTTTTAATTTTTTAATTTTTTTTAATCGCTAATATATGTACAGCTGTAATAAGTTATTCGAATCAGATTCGTGAAGATTAGAAAGGTTTTAAAGATTGTAACGATCGCTGCATCGAACGCCGTTTTATCGCGTTTTCGATCAATGTATTGTCAAAAGCAGGTACGTTTGAAGTTAAAAAATGATTCTTTCTTAAGGGAAACAAACTCGATACATTGTGAGTTGGAAATCGTTTTATTTCACATTTGAAACGGTGCCTGTACACTTGTAAACGTTTGTCAATTTCTGGCAACGTCGTTACAGTCGATTATTGACGTACGAGCAAAATAAATTCATTTTCCTCCCTCTCGTGTTTTGTATTCGCTCAACTGTAAAAAAAAAAAATAAAATAAAATAAAAGAAAGAAAAAAATGCTGGGAAAAAATATTTCACATACGAGCTACTCTTTTTTAAGAGAGACATTGAAAAAGTAAAAATTCGCGTTTCATCAAACCTGAAAAATCAGAGGGATATTATTTTTGCATTTCAAGAATAATCTCGCGGAATTATTAGAAAATGTTGCCTTTAATCGCTCGTAAATGGAAAGCTCGCAGTATTTCAAAGCCAGTTATATTCATTTATTTTGTACGCGTAAAAACGAATTATTAATTAACTGAGAAATTATGGATTTCGTTTCTGCAAATAATTACGAAGATAGACTTTCAGTGAAAAATCGTTAACTTGTTTCTTTACTAACCTTTTTTTCTTATAAGATAAATAAGAATTTTAATCGAGAAAATACGAAATTTCACTCGAAAGAACCTCTGAAAAAAATTATACACGTCGCCGTGAAATATCGTGAAATAAATATCGTGAAATATCATAAAACATGGTAAAATACAAAGGATTGAACAATATCAAATGGATTCATCCTAAACAAGTTGTTTCTTCGTTTCCTTAAAATTAGAAACATTTTTTTCAAACAAACGAGAATGCGATCGCATCGAAGGAACCTGGAAAACCGCAGCACGGTTAAATTTATGAACGATGGTGCAAGTACACGTGTCTCTGAATCCCAGATACACGTAGATGTACGCCTAGAGGCACGTAGCACGTTCTGTGCTTCGCCCTTCGATCCGTGAGCGGAGTATAACCCAGGCTTGGCTTTTGGGAGGATTCCAAAGAGGCCGAGAGGAACGCGCCCGCTCGCGCGCTATCGTAATCCGTGTGAGCGATGGAATCCCGGAATGCAAATTCGCCAGGAATATTAAACGGCCGATATTCTACAGTGGCCTTCTGGTAATGCATAGCCAACGCTCGGCATAGCCATATGGCGTGCCGCGAGCTTTCGTTAAGCGATCGGAAAACGAAAATGCGGTCGAACAGTGACCTAACCGAATCGAATATACCTATAATTGGTGGAAGCATTCTAGCAAGATGATAAACTAGTCCTTTAACCCTCTGTAATAGGAATTTGATTCGCTCGTCGGAAAATAAATTACGATTAATTGCAGTTTCCCGTTTTGATTTCGAAATGTTTTAACACAATTTTTTTACAGAATTATTTAACAAAATTTTGATCAATAAAATTTACTAGCACGGTTACAAGAGAATAAAATAAATTATCTGTTAAATACGCAGGAAACGGTGGAATATTTCACTGGGAGGGTTGAAGTTATCAAAAGTTCTTACGAAAATTGTTTGGCATCGAGGGAGACATTACGCGATATTAATTTTTCATTTAGAAGGAAGCTGCTATTTTCTGAATCCTTTTTATGTTCGCTCTTTTATACCTTCGTACCTTCATTTTCGTTTACGGTCCGGATAGAAAATTTAATTACGTATGTTTGAAATTAAATATACAGTGTTAGTCGTACATTATTCGATTTAATTTTTCAGAAGATAGACTCAGATTACAAATTATAATTGAATCAATTAATAGTTGTATCGTAACGTAAACGAGATAAACTTTGTTAACATGTAATAACCAGTGGATATTATTTGTATGTATAATGAACGATACAATTAGCAATTCATCAACAGAATATCATTACACCCACACGTTTGGATGGTCAAAAAACAATTTTCAAGTTTTGTTACGTTTAATCAAAGCGAAATATAATTTAAACAAACGTTTCGGCTGTTAGCTTAAAGTCTCGTGCAAACATTTCCTCTGCGAACATCCATAATTAGAAAACAAGACAAATTATAGAGATAGGGTTAATTGCTTTCCTCTTATCGAGTTTAATTTATCATTAATTTCTTGTTGGCGCCAAGACATGATTTTAAATATCAGTTTCTATTAGAAAGCTGATTCTCCGTCCGATATGAGCTACGACGAAGCAAAAGTCTCGAATACCAAATTGTACGACAAACGCGATTCGGTTCGCGTCGAGTCCGTGACGAATTTAACGAAACCCTCGTGAATCTTTGGCGAAATGGGCCGATGTTTCGCGGAATTCAATCCGAAAATCCGTGCTTTAGATCAACCGAACCCGGATATCAGTTACTAGCGCAAAACACCGCTTTTGTTCAGATTGCTCCCATTCGTTTGACCAAAATCCTCTATTCAATTCATTCGTTGTCCCGTCCTTGATGAAACGAAACGAACCTAACAGGCGGAAACTATTAAAGGATACCCTGTTCTATGATTAAACTATTTTATTTCTACGCGGAATACGTGAAATTTGAAGTTCATTAATTTTCATACTCTCCTTAGAAACAGTTGCGCAAACGATGTTAATTTTTTGTCCACTGTATTGATACAGAAACAATTTTTAGAGAAATTAAATTGAATTTTAAGGAAGTTAAATATATTCTTAGTTCGTATAAAAAATATCAAGTGTTTAAGTGTTATTAACACTAGAACTACCGAGGTGGTA
>SMSQ01003714.1:30355-44769 GCA_019453375.1 Ctenoplectra terminalis | reverse complement strand
AAGGAGCGCTAAGGGTTAACACTAAAACTACCAAAGCGGTCAAAATGCTTGTAACTTCTCACAAAAATTCTATAAATTTACAACGATTCGGTTCGGCGAATTTTTCGTGATTTTCTATGAAAAATATAGGTAAAGATTTATTCTCCTTACTTTATATATTTTTTAAAATACCTATCATTTTAATTTCTTTGGAAACAAATAGGTGTACTTTAATCGGTTTACTGTTAAATCATCGAACTTCATCGCAAATATAGCTTGCCTTTGTCGAGTTTTAACGCGATTGGTAGTTGCGGGGCAAAAGGTTAACGCTAAACAAATTACTGAACAAGTTACTAAACAAGTCACTAAACAAGTCACTAAACAAGTCACTAAACAAGTTCACGGTCCTGAAAATAATCGATCCAGCTGTAGATAGAGAATAGCGCGTCTTCGTAATCATCGACGCGGCAAATAAAGCGTTATTGCGCTCCAGCGTGTTCCCTCTCGTTACAAATGTGGACGGAACCATGGCGTCTTATTTACTCTGGCGCGAAAGACATCGAAGTTGGTCGTTAAGTCTCTTAACGACGGGTCAGCCTCGACTATTTCACCTCCTATCGGACGTCGACCCTTAGGAGTCTCCGTCGTTTTTCGAATAGCTAATTTTTTTCCCCGCTTTCCCTCGCTCTTACGTCTAATTGCTGCCAATTTTCGAGAGGAGGGCCACTCGAACCGGCTGACTACCACTCGAGATAATAAGTCACCGCTCTCGTGGCTCGCGTGGGCGTTTCGCGCGACCATTCTCTTTCTTTTTCGTCTGGATGGCAAAAGATCGCTTTATCTGCGCGTCGTTGCGTCAAGGGACACAAAGGATCCGCGTTGATCTTCGAACCCGACCCGACATTCCCTTGGTTCGTTCGTCAAGATCGTGTGGAGCACAGGACGTTGATAATGAAGAGATATGCCGGTTTGTGCATAGGCGATAGGATCTGTGTCGCGTTCTGCTGGAATCGAGGAAGTCGTAGAAGGAATTGTCGAGCTGAGACATGGTTTTAATGGATGTAGGAATTGGCCGTGTGTCGCGTAGAGGATGATTTATTGTAGTATTCTTGCGGGGTGATGGTACGAATTGAGGAAGACCGTTTTCTTTGTTTTGCTTTCAGTGATGTAAGATGAGAGTGGGAAGGTGGAGTGGTTATTAGGTAATTTATAGGAGGGAGGGTAGAATGGTTTGGTTTGGGGTGAATATTTGGAGATTCAAAGATTTAAATATTCCAAGATATATTACATTAAATATTCAAAGATTTAAAGATTCAAATATACAAAGATATATTGTATTAAAGATTCAGAGATTCAGAGATTCAGAGATTCAAAGATTCAAATATTCAAAAATTTAAATATTCAAAGATATATTATATTAAAGATTCAGAGATTCAAAGATTCAAGTATTCAAAGATTCAAATATTCAAAGATGCAAATATTTAAATATTCAAAGATTTAAATACTCAAATATTTAAATATTCAAATATTCAAAGATGCAAATATTTAAATATTCAAATACTCAAATATTCAAACATCAAAGATTAAAATATTAAAATATTTAAACATTCAAACATTCAAAAAGTCAAAAAGACAAAGATTAAAAATTAAGAGTTTCAAAGTTTTAAAGTTTTAAAGTTTCAAAGTTTCAGATATTCAAATGTGCAAAGATTCTCAAATATACAAAGATTCAAATATTCAAAGATTCGAATTTACAAGTTCTAAAGTCTCGAAACCTTCAATCCCAAGGACCTTCCGAAACCCTCTGTTCCAGACCCACCCTGTCGCTCAATTTTCCAATTATTCCCAATTAATTCTCATCACAGTGCTAGTTCTCCGAACCATTAAAGCACTTTCCCCATAAATTCTGTTCCCCACACCTAAACACCATTACGTGCCAGCCATACCTATCACGTGTAAACGTTCTCCATCTCGCGTCCACGCGTGCACGCTGTCGATGAATGAAAACGATTTCCATTCATTTCCATGCTTTTTCATCCGCGTTATTCTTATTCCGTTCCCAGGGCGTGTCGCGTTTCATTCGATACATCCCAGACGCGACGCGCGTCGCACTTGCATCCGCGCAAAATACGACACACATGGAACACACTGTGTGTTCCTCGGTGTCCTGTTGCAGTGGGAACGTCGCTTTTCTCTCCCGACTCGTTTCACCGATCCTCTGCTCCGTTCTCGTGTTCCGTTCTCTCGTTCGACAGGTTTTAAAAGTCTCGCTTTTTGCTTCCCTCGAAATTTCTTCCGACGACACTTTTTGGAATAGAATATCTCTTATATCTCCATAGGTAATCTATTTTTCATTTTCTGACGCTAATTCTTAACACAGTAACTCTGTTTTAACACTTTGCTGATCGGTGACGAGTTAACTCGTCTTTTCATATCCAAACATTACTGACCGGAGACGACTTAACTCGTCTTTTCGAACCGAAACGATAAAACGGCTATTCAAACAAGACATTACGCGATAAAAAAACCTAATATCACAGATTACGTTGATAACAAAAATCAGGTTTCCAAATTCTCCAAAATGCTTTCTTCAGCAATCACGATAAAATTTATTGGAGTTTATTTAGAACGTTTTACTTCCATATTCAATTACAAAATAGCCGGCGATACGACATAGTTTCTGTGTAAAATTCCCGGTCGACAAAGTGTTAATAAATTACTCAAGCTTATAAATTAGCTCAAAAATTAGAAATTGATCATTTCCGGTTCCAAAGGAGTTGATTTTTTGATCCATATTAATTACACACCCTTCAGTCTACTTATTGATCTTAAACTATTTTTTTTTCCATCATCCCGCACACATATTTCCTTTTTCCAAAAAGTGTCTTCAATCGAGAAACTGAAACCAATATAAAAACAATCAAAACAATTTTACTTCCCAAAATTGCACGAGAAAAGAATTAATCGTTTGAACTCAGGAATGTTAACGAAGCTTTAATCGTGGCGCTATTTTTATCCCAACAGCCTCTATCTCCCCGTGTTTTTCGGCCGAACAAATTACCAACGCTACTTCTTAAATCGTTATAATTTTAATATCTCGAGAAACCTTGCACAACGGCCATCAGTTTGATCGCGAGTTATTTTTCCTCGACTCGAATGCGCGCGTTGCCGACTCGAAACTCTCACGGACTTAAGACAGCGAAAGCTCGTTGCGAATATCAAACGGTACGTTTCATCGGTTTAAAGTCGCATTGTGGTCGAACAAAAGGGAATAGCTCGACGACGGAAAGAGAGAAGGAGAAACGAGGGATAATCGAGCCACGTTTAATGACACCTGTCGTTAACGTTCTATTGAAAACGCGGAAGTCGACGCGACATTGAAGGCTAACGCGGTTTCTTCCTGTTTACCCTTGTCCTCATTTTTTTTCCCATTTTTGTTTCTCCTTTTTGCTTCGAACAATTTAAAAAAAATGAACTTAATCTCTGGTAGTTTGTGTTTCGAAGTAATAAGACAGATCATGCGAGAGGTTCTTTTATGGACATTTTTTCTTTCGACATTTGGTTTCCTTTGTGCTCTCTGTGTTCGCTCATTTGCCAGGTGAAAGGTTTTCTATTCGTTCTACGTTTTATATTCTACTTTCCGAGGCTCATTGTGATCCGTCTCTGGTATATCTTGTTACCATAATTGGCTTTTATTATTCTACCCAGTTATGCTGCATTTATTTCAATTTTTTCTTTATTCGACTCGGTAGAGCCTTTGGTCTCACGAAAGGAAGTCGCGATCGGATTTTATTTTCTGTCAATTTAGAGTCGAAATAGGCTAATCGATATCTGAAGATTTGTTTTTTTTCTTTTTTTAATCGTTCGTTTTAACCCTTTGCGGACGAGCGCTCTTTCGATTCTGATTCGTGGCAGGATAGTTTCAATATGGAACGAGATTATAAATTAAATATCTAAATAATTAGGCAGATAATAAAATAGAAAACAGACAAATGGTCGGCGAAACTTCGCATTGGCGTCTCCTATTCGTTTGCCTCGCTGTGGAGGCAACGGCGACATTCGTCCGCAAAGGGTTAAGTCCCATTATCAAAATTAGTTACGTGATTAGCGACTCAGTCTCTGGAAAATTAAAGTTTATTTAGATTTTTTTTATCGATACTGGAAGGTCGAGGGTTAAATCTTCGAAATTTTCTCGATTCCCTATCGCGCCTAATTAACCCTTTCGCTACGAAGAGCGTATATATACGCCTTTAACACTAGATTTACGGAACCCGTCAATTTGACTCAGTTCAGATTTCGCGCTTAAGTTTAACAATGATGCATGCGGAAAATGTGAACACAAAATAGAATTTATATACGAGAAATGTATTAAATAACTCTCTGCTAATAGAAATCTATTAATTTGAAGTAAATTGAACTATTTTACAAAAAATCTGTATTTCAATGTACCTAACAATATGAGCTGATCGATGTCCGTAAACCTAGTGTTAAAAATGAAGCAGTCATTTGATAAAAGCGTGCATAGACGTTTTCTGTACCATTTTTCACTTACACGTGATCTACCATCATTCATTAAACAATACACTTAACTGTTGCTATGTATATTTTTATCGAACTGTATCGATTACTATACCAAGAGCTCTTTCAATTATAAGAGCGCCGTAGCGAAAGGGTTAAAATTTTAATTATTTTTTTATCAATCTTCTCTCTAAGATCTTGCAGAGCTCCATTGAGGATGAACCGTCTGAGAGGATCGTTCGCGTATTTTACAGCGTTTAAGAATAGAAAGGGCCGACAAACGGCTCATTGGTAATGCTCGGTGTCGCGAACAATGCCGATCAACCGGTCCCCCCATTCGCGCGCACATTGTGGCTGCTTATCAGCCGTGATTGCATTCAATTCGACACGTCGTTACGACGGCTGCCAAGTACCTGCTCGTGAACGAATTCTCTAATAACGTCGTGGCACAAGAGAAAAGAGAGCGTCGCCTGAGAATCGCTCGGAGACCTTAGATGGAAAGTGTAGCGTGGTCCGCGTGGCGCATGCAAATATCCGATTTAATATTCCATCTGAAGGGCCCGGCCGTGTGCACGCGTTAGCACGTAATCGCGTGATCGACCGTAAATTTCTCGGAACAAATAGTTTTTTTTTTTTTTTACCTCGTGTCGACGAGCTTTCACGACGGTGAACGTCTGGCTATTATTGTTTCATTGGATGAAAATGAGCGGAGAAAACTGTGGTCGTGTACCTCGACTTATGTGCTAATTGGTCTCCAAGTAGGCGATGTAAGTCGGAGAAGGTTTAACTCTTTGGCGCACTGTTTAACCTACCGCGAACCAGGAGGGGTTAAATTAACCCCAACGGTTTTAATACTACTGTATTTTTTTTATTTTTATTTTTATTCTTTTTTCTTTTTTCCTCAAAGAAATATTTTCAAACATTTTAATTCGTTAACTTTTAAAAGATCTAAAATTTCAGATCATTGTTTCATTTGGATTCGGTATAATTATAAAATCGATGAAACACAGTTTTAAAGCGCATTTTTATTAAAATGGTGTATTCGTAGATGGATAATGGTCGAGGTAAAGCTAACCCTACATGGTTAACACTGGAACTACCGACGATTAAAGTAGATCTATTTGTACCAAAGAAATCATTATGATAGGTATTCGAAAAAAAAAATATATCGCAAGGGAATTAAACCTTTCTTCATATTCTTTAAGAAAATCACTGGAAACTTCTGAAAGTACACCTTTCTCGATTCCTAGAATTTATATGAAAAATTACAAACAAGTCGTTTTGACCATTTCGGTAGTTCTAGTGTTCAGGGTATAATTTTTATTCATCCGGTTCGCGGAGGGTTAATTAGAAACAATTCTGCTTTCACGTAAACTTTCTGGTAATAAAAACAATTTTTTTTCTCAAACTCAACGCGACACTTTCATCAAAACTTACAGAAAAACGAGCGATGATCGAAACGTTCTAGAATCCGCATGATTTACTATTTCAATCGTGTCTGATGCTCGAAAAATCCGGCCCAAGTTTCTTGTTCGTCTTTCCTGGTTCGAGCAATCTCGGTTGAAGCGGCGAAGGAAAGGAAGAAGAAAATAGGAAAAATCGAAAGTACTCGCGCGATCTTCTCGCAAAACCTCATGTATTTTGATTGCAGCCAGGCAAAACTTTCAGCTGGACAGTGCACTGTTCCATGGACGAGCGAGGCCTTTTCTTTTGCCCGTTCCCTGTCGTTGATTTATTTCACAGCTGTCCCTCGGCCTCGTCTCCCTCGACCAGGTGAAATTAGAGGAAAATATCGGCATCCACGGCTCCTCGTAAACCAATATCTCTGTTCTGGGATGGTTTTGCCTGGCGTCATTACTAGAATACGATTATATTACGCCTATCCGAGGGTTGTTGTTTTTCCTGGCAGCAATCACCGCGATAATGTCTGTATCGCCCGAGGAATTCCAGTGCTGCAGCCTTTGCTTTTATCGTTTCCGTTTTTGGTCAGATGAAACGAAGAATTTCAGTAGAACGTAAGAACGAAGTCAAAATGGTATCGCAACGAAACAAATTTAGTCTCAATTGTACGACAGAGAAAAATATTGCCATCTGCACTTTTATTAGTGTAAATCGAATGATACCTGAGATGTTTCACGATCTTTATTTTGCGATTGTTTAGTTGTGAAATGTATTAAATTAGTTAATATTGCTATGCACAAAAACATAGTCTGTACGAGGTAACGGAAAAAATAAGGGTGGAAATGGAAATATAAGGAAAATAAGGGTGGTGTTATTTTGAGAAGAAGAAAAATACATTTCTGTGCTTTTATTATTTTGAGAAGAAGAAAAATACATTTCTCTGTTTTATCTTATTACCTAACTATCTTTCGAAACAAATCAAACTTTAACTTAAAACTTCATTTATGACGAAACTTGTGACCTCGAAGAGTTAATAATGTATTCGAATTTGATTAATTTTTATTTCTTCATAAACTTCTCGATAAGTTCCATATTTCTCGTGCCACGATACGCATACTTTTCCAAGGAATTGAATTTTTCATTCGTTCGCTAAAAATTTCTCTACCTCTGACGATTATCTGAATAGTAGCTCGCTAATATCCATCATACCGTTACTTAAACTTGTCTCCCCTGTTAAACACACTCCTACGATCAATTCTGCACGCTCAACCGACTGCATAAGTTGATAATCCTTATCACTGAGAAACGTCACTCGAAGTCCTCTCGGTCCTCTCGAACGACTTACTCCTGACGTCCCATAATGCCGATCGAGGCCTCAGATATTTCAAGCCTAATTATTTCCATACAAATAAACGACACGGAGGGACGAAATTAAACGGTTACATTATCCGACAACGTCGAGCTCGTCCCCTGACCACGGTACACGTCTCGATCGCGAGCGTTTCCTGTTCCGCGAGGCCTCAAATATCGAGCACCGGCTGCACCGTTCAATTCCTAGAGAGTATTTATCGTTACGAGCGTTACGACCGTGCCGATTGTCGGAAGATAAAGCAGGGACCACACAGAGCAGCTTAGAACAACGCTATATTCCGATCTCTAATGCTCGTTGCAAAACATCGCGTTAACGTTCTATGGGGGAACGATCGCATGGGGGATTAGAGTTTAGCCGGTGTTTATATACAGGGTACTTCAGAATTATGGGCCAATTAAGTGAAGAATACTTGGGGATAATTAAGAGAACATTCTTATTTATTTTTGGTTAAGCTTAAGAAAATTGTAAATGCGAGAAATTTCGTATTTGTGAGCTTGTATGTTTCTGAAGACAAGGGGCGATTTATCTTGGATTTTTCTCGGCCTGCGTTGCTGATAGGTTGTCCCAAAAGTTTATTTCCTTCGATATATTATTATATTATATAGGATCCATTTTGCTCCGTTGCTTTCCTCCGTTTCTCGTTTAAAACAGATAAGGCTGCGTGAAAATAACGAAAGAAATTTTTTGGATAACCTATTATTTTTATTTCGGCTATTTTTGTGATTAAAAAGAGAAAAACAGGGTTCGGTTGCGGTAACCAACGGACATAATTATTCCACTTAGGTGATTATGGAATAATCGTTCCGCAATTCATTTTCGAATAATTTTATGGTTCCGTTAAGTTCGAGAAATTAAAACCCTTTGCTTGAGAATTACAAAGTTGCATCCATGGATCACGTTGCGGTCTAAAATAAAAAATAGTCTATAATAAAAATAAGAACTTGAAATTTAACCGATCTGTAATTCCCAATCACCCTGTACCAACACAACGGAATCAAGAGCATTAACCTGTTAATAAAACATCCATAGCCAGAGTGCGTCTTAAATTTTCTCGCTCGAAAGTCGAACAAATCTCTGGCGATGTGATTCCTGGAAGCTGATTCCGTCCACGGTAATAATCGTACAATTTTATTCCTTTCTTATTTCGATGATCGATCGACCTCCGCTCTGTCAGCAGACCGTGTGGTCGTTTATTGTGGCCGAAGCTTTACGTCGCCCGATCACGAGCCTGGCGAACGAACGCCAACGTTGTGCCTGTTGGTATGGAAGCCATTGATGATTTTCATCGTAAACCAAGGGTTGTTTTCTTCGTCCGGACTTTTTTTTTTCTTCTTCTTCTTCTTCTTCTTCTTCTTACTCCACAGCTGTTGTCGTTGTTAGAAAGGCCTCGAAACGTGTTTTCTTCCGAGCGAAATTCTACGTTGGAAGGAACACGCCTTCTTCTATGCCTTGCCTCGGAATGCGCGATATACACGGGACGAAAAAGTGGCGAGCACCGATCGGTACGGCTCGTTACGGTTCTGGAACGACGTCAGCGGTCTTACGGTGGTGTTTCTTCGTGGCCTAAACGCGTGGAAACCGTGGCCGCTTCGACCTCATCGGTAATCTCTGAATTAGCTCGTCTAAGAGATCTCTCTGCCACGCTCGATTAAAAAAAAAAAAAAAAGGATCGCTTTCCTTTATTTAATCGTACCGGTTAATTCGACCGCGATTATCTCGTTTCGTTCTTCTGACGCCTTGGTTGGCTTCTTTGGGTTAGGTTTGGGCCTCGTTCCAGTTGCTTGTGTTTCGCGTCTTTTTGCGCGGATGATTCTCTTCCGTGGGCTTTCTCTATTCGTTTCGTTGTCTTCTTGTAATCGTGTTATTGTTTACTTTTAGTCTCTCCGTTTTGCACATTTCTTTGCCACGATTTTCACCGACGTTCCTCTGGAGAATAAATTCTCCTGGATTTATGTTTCACGTTTTCGAGGACGAAGCTGTGAGTTAGCACTTAATCGTCCGGTTGCACGTTGATGCGTTCTTCCTCTGCTATCGGTAACCGATCCGCGATGCGTTAATGAATTTCGCGACAGTTATGCGAGTAAGAATAATGTAAACTTAAACTGAAAGCGCAAGGAACTTAATTTATTTTTTTATCGTGGATAAATATAATTGGATGCTCGTTTACCCAAGTCAGACAAGGAAATAATGGAATGTTGTACGCTTAAAACGCTAGTAAATGTGTGCTTCTGAAATACATATAATTTACCGGCTGTAGACTTGAATTTTTCTCTGGTAGAACCGGACGGTTGAGCGTTAATAGAAATTGTGTGTGGTTTGTTTGAAACGTGTAACCATAAAGTTTGAAATGTATCTAAATATTCGACAAAGTGTGTTCTTCGGAAGTGGTGCAGTTTTATCGGCCACTACTGTGTTCCAGAGACTTTTATTGGAATGCAGTTTTATATACGAAGGTCTTGTTTCTCTTTCTCTTTTTTTTTTCCTGATTTTTGATCGGTTTGTTCTTGTTGAAACCGCGAGATTCCGCGTTAATTGCGCGCGTGCGAGCGAAAGAAGCGGCACGGAAGAGAAGAAGGATACGGGAGACCAGGCCGGAATCATGCTCCGGCGTGCATACTATTTTTCGCAGTTTCCTTGACCACGCTCCTGCCAGCTCTCCGCCGGAGAACTATAATTCACGATGGAAATTAAAGCGCGTGGAAACATTCACGGAACCTCTCCTCCGGTGCACCTCGTGATCTTTTTAATCGGTGAAAAACATGGCCAAGCGGTTTTCTCTCCAACCTGACACACATTTCACCGTTTATTTTATTTCCTTGCATAATGATTCTTAATTCGTGTATCAAACTTGGGATTATTGTTCAATGATTCTAGTTTTCGGTTCTGTGCAACTCCGGGATTAAACAATTTTATTTTATTCCATTTCTTTCCTCATTTTTAGCGTGCAAAATATTTGTGTTAAAATATTACTCGACATTGATGAATCGCTGAATTCAATTTGAAAAGAAAGTATAAGCTTGAAAAAAAATAGAGTACCATAAAATTCGCAAACTATATTCCCTGTGATATTAAAAATTTGAAGCATTGTACAAAAAGTTTAATAAAATATTGCAATTTAGTACTCTAACTATAAATATTGCAATTTCGTTTCTCCAACGACACTACCGTATAAGAGATGACCTACCATCAATTATTAAAAATTAATTTTTTCTTAAACGATTTTGCTGAAATCAGCCGTGCTGTGCACACTTGAAAATTTCCAGAAGACAGTCCGATTTTTATCCTTGTTCTCGCCATTTCGATGACTTCACCTATCCCTCAACCACGCCTAACTTATTCAAGCCATGCTCTTTTCCTCCACGAGCGGCTGAATAATCGATAAAACGACCACATATTCGACCGGTCGAATTATAATAAATTATTATGTATCCTCCGGTGTTCGCCAGACCATACAACACACCGCTCCGGTGTACACATGAAACGCGCCGCTTGTGATTATAGTAGTCGTATTTCCGAGGACGTTGGACGTGAAAGGCGGTGTTTCGATCCTCCGGCCCGATGTCAAATTGATATCGAGCTTGTGCGTGCACGCATGCCACGTGAAAAGCCGCGTCCATGCACGCAACATTCCGTTCGCGGTATTCACGATCGCTTGTGATGCGTTTGTGGTCGAGGACGTAGGGTGGAATTGAATTTTTCCCTTGAATTATTGTTGAAAGAGTGCATCGGAGACGCGTATCTGGCGATAAGTTTTTTTTTTTTTTCTTTCTTTTTTTAGAAGGTACAGGGCAGGGAGCTCTGGTGATTGGACTGGTTAGGGGTTGTTATTGGAAGGGTGGTTGGAGAAGGGTATCGTTGGAAAGAGGGTGGCTTTTTTCGTCCGTGTTAGGTTTATAGAGTCGGTGAAAGCGGTATGGTATGGATTATAGACACGAGTTAGTGCATTAGTAAATGACGATTAATGTAGGATCACGCAGGGTTGTAGTTTGTGAGGTTTCGGTGCAAGTAGTATGGCACAGACTACAGGCACGAGTTAAATTATTACAGCGACGCTCGGAGTTATATTTTTAGGGGTTAAGGTTAGGTGCAAGTGGTACAATATAGACCCAAAATAAATAAATAAATAATAGTTGGTGTAATAACATTCGCAGATTTAAATCAGTTCACTTATGTATCATAGAGTCAAATTAAATTAGTAACTGAAAGAGTTGTTAAGGGGTGTAATTAAAAATTTGGATATAAAATTAACATAACTCCTTTATATATTTTTTTCCTTATTATATGTTGGATTCATTTATTTATTCGCTTCTCGGATTTGTTTCTTCAAACTTTACGTTCACTTGCTTACGTTCTCCAGTAACCCTTTGCACTCTGAGTCACGGTCGATATTTAAAAGCTGTATTAAGAACCTGTATTGAATTGGCCTTAATTTTCATACTTTCATATTTAGTAACATATACATCGATAAAAATCGATGAAATTTGTTTTTAATAAAATGTGTTTTATATTATAAAACTGAACGGAATGGAGCAAAATGGAGCAAAATGGAATGTCGAGTCCAGGTCGACATATGAGTGCAAAGGGGTTAAACCTACACGCGTCCAAGACCTCACCGAAGCAACGTTTCTCTCGCAAATCAGTAATCACATCACGACCTCCAATATCCGCGGAAGAAACGGCGAGAACGTTTCCGCACAATTAAAGAGGCAAAGGTCAAAGTACCTCTACCCGCCGGTTTCTCCTCGGACTGATAGAAACGAATGAAAAGAAAATGGTGCACGAACCGCCCCTCGACTTCGCACATGCTTCGATCGTTCCACTTTCTTCCCGATAAGGCGTCGCGCTGTCTTATCGAACCCGCAATTACAATATGTTTCGCGCAACTTATATACTTGTCTATCCTTACAAATGTTATCGCATGCAGGATTAATAGCGTTACGCGTGCACGTCGAGCCTGCTGTTGGACGATTTATCACTATCCCGAACGATCGATGGATCCGAGAAAAATTTCGTCGACACGAAACAGTTATATTAACGCGTATTCGACGCGAAATAAATGCCCTCGACCGTGTGCATATATTAATCGCACGTTGGTACTAACGTGTATCGATCTTTTCGTTGTCTCGTGTTCATTGATCGCCGTTTTATGTTTACGGCCGCGGTTTCTGGATAATTTTAATACCCGAACTACTGAATATTCTCGTCATGGAAATTCTGTAAATTTACGGTGATGCATTTCTGAGGATGTTCCATGGTTTTTTTTTTCTTTTTTCTTTTTGGTAAAATATATTTTAATACTGGAACTACCGAGAATTTTCTGGTAATAAAAATTCTTAAATTCACAGTGAAGCATTTTTAAGGATATTCCATGTTTTTTTTATGTATATATTATATTTTATATTTATTATGTTTATATCGTAGATGTATTTATTATACATTTTTTTTTTAAATGTGTGGTTAAAAAATTGTTTCTCTCTGCATTTTGTATTTTTTTAAGTAAAAGTTTTAATTTCTTTGGTATATGTAGGTCTGCTTTAATAGTTGGTGATGATCTGAATAAACTATTATTACTGATGATAAATTGGGAACTCTTAGCCCGATGAACTTTAGGTTTAGATAACTGTAAATAGTCGTGTCCGCTCGGAGTGTTTTCATATGTTTCTAAAGAAGTCATTTTTGGCTAAGACGAGTCGGGAAGTGGCTTTAAAGTCCCGTGCAGGAGCTTATAATAGCATCCTCGAGAAGTAAGTTACACTTTTAGTGTAGGAGGCTAATTTTAAATGTCCCTTTTCACGGAGCATTAGTTCGAAACGCAACTTTAAGGTCTTCCAAAATTATTGGAGAAGCCAATATAAAATTATGTAACGAATGAGAAAGAAATTTTAGGAACCGAGATGAGTTTTCTATAATATATTAAACTACAAAAATGTAAAACGTAAAATGTAAAGTTATCAAACTAAAACAGATACTTTTCACAGTATTTCCATTGTTCCAAACTTACAAAATAACTAAAACCGCTCACAAGAAATATTCCAAAAAAGAAAAAAAAAAAAAGAAAAATTTTAATGATCAATTATAAAATAACCTCAGGACCTTCAACTCTGTAGCCATTTTTATCCCCTAAGGGAAACGGTACAGTAATAATTTCCAACGAGTAAGCCACCATAGATTTTATTCGCGCGGTAACGAGGCATCACTCTTGGCTTGTCGCTTAGAGACGCGTAAACGACGCCCAGTAATGAATGATAAATATCGTAATTAAGCGAGATAACAACGCGGCCAGCCGATTCATAAAGTTTCGCCACGAGACCGTTTCACGGGGTATTTCTATGGCGTACACGTGCGGCCGGTTCGTGTACACCTTTGATGCGGATGTAAAACGAAGGGTCCGATGCTTCGCGAGCACTAATTAAGAGCATCGGCCCGATGCTCGCCTCTTCCGGCCTTTATTAACATTTCATCATATCGCATTGTTGTGGTAAACGAGGGACGATAAACGGTTCGATGTTCCTAATGGATGATTTTTCTTGCAAAATTCTGGATTCTTCAGACACTTTTGTCGATGTTGGTTTTTAGCGATTTTACAGATTTCAGTAATTTCAGTGATTTCATAGATTACAGGTTGCAGGAGTCACGCTACTTAACGCATTGACTACGGAACCTGGTTTCTGTAAATTTTACTACGGAATAGAATTAGAATAAATTGTTGCCTACGTAAGTATAATAGTATATAAAATAATATACAAAAAATATATAATATATATAAATAATAACTCCGTATTCTAAAGATGAATCACAATTTTAAGTTTGAGTTAAGATCATTTTTAAAAGTAATCTCTCATACGTCAGGATTCACTATTTTCATCTTTTCAAGATATGAAATATAAAATACGAATTTAACACTAAAACTACCGACGATTAAGATATACGTATTTGTACCAAAGGAATCACAGTGATAGATATTTAAAAAAATACGTAATCCAAGAGAAACAAATCTTTAATCATATATCGTATAGGAAACCTTGAAGAATACTAAAAAAAATGCAGCGTAAAAAATTTATAGAATTTGTATGAGAAATCGTGAAGCAGTTTTTGGGTTCACGGTCGTTGCAGGTGGTTCTCGCATATTCTGAACCAAGTTCTT
>SMSQ01003714.1:0-18847 GCA_019453375.1 Ctenoplectra terminalis | reverse complement strand
TTTTTTTTTTTAGTCACCTCCAACTCGCCTCAGTTTTCTTTAGTCGCCTCCAACTCGCCTCAGTTTTCTTTAATCACCTCCAACTCGCCACACTTTTCTCTAATCACCTCCAACTCGCCTCACTTTTCGTCAATCATCTCCAACTCTCGTCGATTCTTTTTAATCGCATCCAGCTCGCATAGAGCTTCCTTTCTTCAATCAGATCTCGCGTCGATCCCCTTCGATCAGATCCAACTCGCCTCGGTTCGCTTTCATCGACTCCAACTCGCTTCTTCCTATTTTTACTCGCTCCAAATATCAAACTTCAAAACGGATATACCGGACATCGAAGTTCCTATAAAACAGTATCGCATTCGATCTCAAACCATCGTTCATTTCGTCATGAAACGTGTCTAGTTACTTCCTAGCATTAAATACTATTATGAATAGATCTAAACTATGGTAACGGATGAATAATATCGATTTCCCTATCGCTTTCTGCAACAACATCCACAGACACTTGCGCCTCGATATTTCCTTCGCGATTTCGTCCAACCATATGTCTCCCGCAGGATTATCAGCAGAGATAGCATCGGTATTGCAATAAACTATTAATGCTAAACGGTAAATACGCTGATAGGATACCACGCGAGCAATTACTGTGGATGCATAATGAACAGGGATAGCAACACTCTGTTTCCACGTGTAAGCCACGCTCTCGTTGCTTCTTTTCCGGCCAGTTTAATTGGGATCTGATAATCGACGACGGATTGCCAGGTTATTTAATTCCCTTCTCAGAATGGTAATTGCGGATCGCTCGCGAATGTTGTGCTTCTATCATTGCTGTTCACATCGTCGTTTGCATTGAAATTAATCACGACTTCAACCTGGTATCTTCAACAATCTTTAATTCTTCGACTCTAAGCTACATAGCTTCAACAAAAATATCGATTTCTTTTTAACATATCCTTTGTTCTTCTAAAATTCTGTTTTAGCAATTCAATGCTTGCTCTCTTCGACCGCATATATTACAAAATAAATAAAATAGTAGAATTCAATTTCTCGATTCGAAGTAACTACATTTTTTTAAAATTTATTCTCAACCACAATCGACACGAGTTAAACGTCGAAGCCTCGAAGAAACGTGGAGCGTTGTTCTCGTTTTCACTTGCCGACGCCCATTCGACCGGAAGTTGTCGTTCTCATAGGATGCAAATAGAAAGCAGCCTCCTGTATCCTCTTCACATTTCCACCATTCATTCCTTCAAATTAACACGTACAATTCCCACTATCCAGCGTTACCTTCGAAACCCAACATGGCGGCCGTCGATGCTTCTGGTACCGGAAACGCAATAAAGATACAGCGGTGATTACTTTCAGACGCGTATTCCGCGAGAAAGAAATCGTACGATTAGTGTCCAGGTTCTCGACACGCTAGGCTGCCTCGCGGAACGATCCTTTTCCANATCACGACTTCAACCTGGTATCTTCAACAATCTTTAATTCTTCGACTCTAAGCTACATAGCTTCAACAAAAATATCGATTTCTTTTTAACATATCCTTTGTTCTTCTAAAATTCTGTTTTAGCAATTCAATGCTTGCTCTCTTCGACCGCATATATTACAAAATAAATAAAATAGTAGAATTCAATTTCTCGATTCGAAGTAACTACATTTTTTTAAAATTTATTCTCAACCACAATCGACACGAGTTAAACGTCGAAGCCTCGAAGAAACGTGGAGCGTTGTTCTCGTTTTCACTTGCCGACGCCCATTCGACCGGAAGTTGTCGTTCTCATAGGATGCAAATAGAAAGCAGCCTCCTGTATCCTCTTCACATTTCCACCATTCATTCCTTCAAATTAACACGTACAATTCCCACTATCCAGCGTTACCTTCGAAACCCAACATGGCGGCCGTCGATGCTTCTGGTACCGGAAACGCAATAAAGATACAGCGGTGATTACTTTCAGACGCGTATTCCGCGAGAAAGAAATCGTACGATTAGTGTCCAGGTTCTCGACACGCTAGGCTGCCTCGCGGAACGATCCTTTTCCAACTTAAAAAGCGGACCGTTTTGTTTCTAAGCCAAAATGGTTGGCGAGAAAAAAAGAAAAAAAAGAAAAAGAGGAGACCGACAAAATGGCGGACTCTCAAGCGTTGTCTAATCGTTGTTCGCGCATTTTAGGCGTGTGCACCACGCGTTGTCTATCGAACAAGGAACGTTTTAAAACGATTCGTTGCGGTCGAGATATGCGCCTCTCTCTCTCTTTTTCTTTCGGTATTCTGAAAGAAGAGCAAGAGAGAGAGAGAGAGAAAGAGAGACCGTTCGCCGTGGCGAGCGCAAAACCGCATTATCACGTGCCACGTCTGCATGCTTTCTAGGAATTCAAAAACACCGCGACCGAGGTGTATCTTCGATGATGAACGTCCGGCCAACGGGAAACTTTTTTTTTTTTCTTTTTTTTTTTGTCCCTTTCGAGGAACCTCCGGCATATTTTTCTTCGTCGTTCGCGGAATGGGCGCTACCGTTGAAGTCACGCATGCTATAAACCCTCTTTAACGCCGTATGGTTTTTTTTTTTTTTTATGTATTTGTTGGAATTTTGAAGACGAGGAATGCACGTAACGAGTAAAAATATTAGCGGATAAAACAATTGCCTGTCTGGCTCATATTTATTAAATCAATTTGCATAGAAATTCACGGTCCAATTATAAATATTATCGGATAAAAAAAAAAATTAGTATGCTCCACGTAAGAACGAACTAGAATCGAGGGATAGTGCTTCAAATGGAATGCAGTTCAGCGGGATTTCGAGCGGGATTTCAAGCCAGATTTCGTTCCATTCTTTCTTTTCGTTTCACCATAGGATATGCGTTGGTGATTGTCCCCTTCGTTGCTGCTCAATTCCAGTACCGTTAATTTCGATTCCGTCTATTCGTTCTGATCGTCGATCGTTTCTTTTGTGTTCGATTGTTCCAAGCCTCGATGTGTCCTCTTATCCGTCGATCGTAGACAGTTTTGATCTCGTTTTGACGTCGATTCGGTCTGCCAGGTTGGAAACAAGGCTCGCGTCTCGGTTGCGCAAGCCTTCGATACGAAACGCCGCTTTCTCGACGAAACTTGGAATTCCTTCCACAGTTTGTTCCGTTTTCATTCGAAAATCGGCCACTCGGATCGCCTTTTGTTCAGAATCGATCTCCCACGACGCTGTTGAAGAGCGGTGGTTATTCTTGAGCTTGAATTCCTTTCATAATTGATTCTGTTTCGGTTCAGGATCGGGTAGTCATGTGGTGTTAATTAGAAATCTATTTCTCGTGAAAGAAGAATATTTTAGAGTTCGAATTCCTTTCTCTGTTTCTCTATTTTTGTTGTTAGATTAATATCGAGTGTTCCTCGGTGTAGCATCGTCACAGAAAATTCATTTTTTAGGCCTCACGNTTTTTTTTTTTGTCCCTTTCGAGGAACCTCCGGCATATTTTTCTTCGTCGTTCGCGGAATGGGCGCTACCGTTGAAGTCACGCATGCTATAAACCCTCTTTAACGCCGTATGGATTTTTTTTTTTTTTTTATGTATTTGTTGGAATTTTGAAGACGAGGAATGCACGTAACGAGTAAAAATATTAGCGGATAAAACAATTGCCTGTCTGGCTCATATTTATTAAATCAATTTGCATAGAAATTCACGGTCCAATTATAAATATTATCGGATAAAAAAAAAAATTAGTATGCTCCACGTAAGAACGAACTAGAATCGAGGGATAGTGCTTCAAATGGAATGCAGTTCAGCGGGATTTCGAGCGGGATTTCAAGCCAGATTTCGTTCCATTCTTTCTTTTCGTTTCACCATAGGATATGCGTTGGTGATTGTCCCCTTCGTTGCTGCTCAATTCCAGTACCGTTAATTTCGATTCCGTCTATTCGTTCTGATCGTCGATCGTTTCTTTTGTGTTCGATTGTTCCAAGCCTCGATGTGTCCTCTTATCCGTCGATCGTAGACAGTTTTGATCTCGTTTTGACGTCGATTCGGTCTGCCAGGTTGGAAACAAGGCTCGCGTCTCGGTTGCGCAAGCCTTCGATACGAAACGCCGCTTTCTCGACGAAACTTGGAATTCCTTCCACAGTTTGTTCCGTTTTCATTCGAAAATCGGCCACTCGGATCGCCTTTTGTTCAGAATCGATCTCCCACGACGCTGTTGAAGAGCGGTGGTTATTCTTGAGCTTGAATTCCTTTCATAATTGATTCTGTTTCGGTTCAGGATCGGGTAGTCATGTGGTGTTAATTAGAAATCTATTTCTCGTGAAAGAAGAATATTTTAGAGTTCGAATTCCTTTCTCTGTTTCTCTATTTTTGTTGTTAGATTAATATCGAGTGTTCCTCGGTGTAGCATCGTCACAGAAAATTCATTTTTTAGGCCTCACGAATTTACAATTCATCGTTCTATGTCATAGACGTGGAAGGAAAATTCGCCGAGCTCATTTTTAGGTAAGATTCACACTTTTTTAAGTTTTAAGAGGTACATTGTATTTTAAGAACACAACATTTTACATTCTCTGCGAAAGAAACAAATCTAGTTTCCCCAAAACTTACTTTCACGGAGCTAAAACATTTCGTTGCACGCTTCCCATATATCTTCGTCTCTCGGTGAGTCTATTTTTCCTGAAACTCAATTTTACGTGCTTAAAAAAATTTTTTTTATACGCGCACGATACGTACCTTCGTTCCCGAGTGACCTTAATTACGAATCTGCTTTGAAAAAATTCGAGTTACTTTCCTTACTCGCCCATTTATCATAAATTCTGCTCGATGCAATAACGTTGGTTAAAAAATTTCCACGATTACCTCAGAATTTCATCAAGGTTTCAGACTTTCCAGAATTTATCATTCCGTACCATGAATTTCCAAGTCGAGCAGCGTGTACTCGATCAAAGCCAGGATACACGAATCTATCGCGTGACTCGTCAAAGTTGCACTCCATTATTTTTCCTTCTCTTTATTATTATTTTTTTTTCTCTCTATTTCTCTCTCTCTCTCTCTCTCTTTCGCTCACTGTTTCCCTCTGGCTGTTACAATTAATTCAAGCGAGCTCGCTAAAAAGCAATTAAGAAGCGGCGATCGCGGTCTGCAGGAAAGGCACACGCTCTAAATTCGCTGTTGGTCGCGTTGGTAACAAATGTACGCGGCTCTCGACTCGTCGTATGAAACGATCGCCAGACAGGCACACGGGGGAGTTGACCGCGAAAAACGGGAACACCCGGCAACGTAATGCCGCGGTGCACAAGCTTAAATATCGGCTAAGCCCCGGTGTGAACGACATAAAGGTGTTCACTGACCGAAACGCGTGTGCGTCTAACTCGTCTGTATATATGTTTAAGAGTTCTTCCTGCTTGGCTTCGAGTCGACAAGGAGTGTAACGTTCTTGCGAGGAATGATCATCTTCTTACGGAGTCGACCAGCGTTGATTTTAATGAAACTTTGATACGATCTGGATCTCGGAAAAATATTAAACATTTCTTCTTTTTATCTCAGCCATTGTTGATATCGAAGAGGCGATATTGGCTCTCGAAGTAGGGTGTAAAAGTGTTTAAAGAAATTACTTTTTTTCTTAATACTTTTTACACAGCTGGATTCGGTGTTGAAAGATAGACCGAACGGTTAAACTTTCTTTCTATCTTCAATAGTTTTCGAGATACACTTTAAAATAGGTTTCTCACCCCCTACTTTGAGGGCTGGTAAGGTTCCTTCAAAGCGAACGATGGTCGATTTAAAAAAGATACGTGTGTGATATATCATACGAAAATTTCACCGAAACCGGATTTAACCCTGTATCTTCCAGATTTCTGCGATACAACCATGTTTTCATTTTATTTTTTAAACCTTTCCAACAGAGTTTCCATTTACGTGCATCCTTCTATAAACGTTAACCCTCTGTACGCGACTTGAGCTCACCACTGTAGTATTAAATTTCGTTAGATTATTCCATCGATATCGGACAATAAATTTATAAAATTATCGATTCAACAATTTTGGAATCAAATTAAGAAACCGCGACCGATTGCAATTTTACTCCGACAAGCAGAGAAGATACCGGTTATAGGGGGTTAAATGGATTATTAGGTTCATCGCAGCCCTATCCGACTTGGAAAAAGAACGAAATACTGTTCGAATCTATGTAACGCGGTGTAATTTACAAAAAGAAATGGAAAAGAAGACGATCCTCCGGCTTGTCCTCGCTCGAGCCAGCCGAGCTATGCTATCCGCTACACCACAAATTAGAATTTTTTTGCCGCGAGTGCAATGGACCGTCGCGGATACACCTTGCCAAGTGGATCGCGTGTTGCACGTCATTAGATGCAACTCCGCGATCCTTCGTAAGAACGTAACGCGCGGCGGTTGATGGCCAACGAGTAGTGAAACTCTACTCTCTATGGCCCCCACGGATAACCATTATCGTTTTATACGCTGGTACAGGGATTGAATCGCTCGCGGACCGCGGTCTCCACGGAAGAAAATGAACGGAGAGCATTTCGGTGTCGCTTGGGCGTCGGAGCGTTGATATTAACGTCGGATAAGAGATGTTTAGAAATTGTACGATTGAAGCGTATCGTCGAAACAATCGTTAAGGGAATTTCGAAGCGTCGAGTTCGTGAGAAGTTTCTAAAGACTGAAAACCGAATGTCCTGAAATGGGCTCTGGTCGCGCTTTATTGGTGAACAGGTACTAGGATTTTTCTTTCATTCAAGATATAAGTTAGACAAAAATGGTAATTATGATTGATACGTTAGTGGAGAAAAAGTGACTTTCGAAATGAACGACATTCGACAGCAAGGTTATGAGTATTTTACATGAAGTTTAAAAATGAAAAACCTTGGATTTTTTAGGATTTTGTAAGATTTTTAATTAATAATTTAATTCTTTTCGGTAAGATGTAAACATTTTCAAAAATGAAAATAATAGTTTTAAACGTCTAAAATGTATGGAGGAAGAATGATTATTAATAAAGCAATTATTAATCGCCTCTCGAGTGCAAAATGGATCGAACAAAGATACGACTTTCCTTTGCAAGCTTTATTAATTTTCTTCTTAAACTCTCCGCTATCTATCAGCCAAATATTTTTGCATTCGTATCATAGCGCGCGATCTAATGGAGTATCTATTAAAATCAGTGTACCGCTTAACGCGCTAACACCTTGTTTTAACCCAATTTTATATACCGTGGACTGATAAAATTATTCAAATATTTTTACACCTGGTTAAGAATTCCGCGCTATAAAATCAAGAATCTTTAAAAAATTATTATCGATAAATAATAATTTCTCGGCGCTGAGTTCTCAGAACTTGCAAAATAAATTAACCATTGAATATCCCGGTAACGGATTTCGATAAACATAATCGGTTAATCGACAGGAACAGATGGAAACGAAAGAAGTGTTCGACAGGATTTCTTATCGGTTGCTCGATATAATTTGCTGGCTCATTTAGATTCGATAAATTTTCGCTCGCCGTGCTAATTGAAGTTCGCGTAATGAGAGTGAGATCCTACTCTGTTCCACCTGACTTCTTACCATAAAATCGTTTCCTTTTTTTTTTCTTCTCTTTTATCGTAGAATTTTTATTTATTTTTTTTTTCTTTATTTTTTTTATCGCACACAGCTTTCCACGTTCGTTTGTTCGTACGCTCGTTTCTAAAGTGTAACACGTTCTCAGCCACGTTTAATATATTTTTTTTCCTCCCTTTCTGGGTCAAGAAAGCACGCGGATTCGTTCTGGTGAGCTAGATCAGAGGAGAAAGAGGGATGCTCGTTACAGCAGAGTTATCTAGTTAATTTAGCTAGCCGATTTAAACGCGGCTGCGTGTACTGCACCGTTTCATGCCAATCAATCGTGACAACCGAAAGTTTTCTCCCCGGCTAGCTCGAATTTCGTGGCCGTTTTCTTGCGCCAACCGAAGCGAGACCTCTCATATCCATTTTCACCTTTTTACCGTTCCACGGATCACTTTCTAGGCACAATGGAGCGCGTTTAAGCCGGCCATGCTGGCTCGTAGTTTTCCTTTTCGATAACCTGTGCGAACGTTCCCTCAAGAACCGATCCATAGATCATTCTTATGATCGAAAGGCGCGCCACGGTGATTAAACCAACAATTTCTTGACCCAGCCTGTGTACTCGCTTCTAGGAACTTTTGATACCTGAAAATTTGTTTCGTATCCGTTTTAATCTTCGGGTATACGCAAGCTGGGATTATTGAAATTTTTTTGAAGAGATAATAATTTTTTTGACGAGATTAATACAGAAATTTCTTCGCCGTTTGCTTTTTTTCTGTTACCGTACGGTGGATAATTCAAAATTCGCGGGTTTCTGTTAGCCGAGGTTTGCTAATTTTATTTGATAACTGTGGAGATATTTTATTTAACCCTCTATACTGGTATTAATCTTGGAAATTACGTATTCGTAAATCCATATTTTTAAAATTTCCGTGGTATATCAATTATATTGAAATTGACAGAATTAAAAAAAAAATTGTTTTAAATAAGAAATACAAATCGAGGTATTCAAGTATACCAATGGTTAGTCCACAGAAATGTATGTAAAAAATAAAGAAGGCAATAAATTAGAATTTCTTATAAGGAAATCAAATTGTAGTTAATACAGAGAAATTATGATTCCAATTAAGAAAATGGAGGTGACCTTAATTTTTTGCTTGGAGAGAAATTTCTTTGCTTCCACAGATCGAACAGCTTCACACTCGTTCATGCGTGTGCTCTCTATAAATTTTACGCTGTTAGAACGGTTGATTTACTGTTTCGTTTTGAAATGTTTGGGGAGATAAAGAGGGTTTGTTGAAAGAAAAGCGAAACGAACCAATTACGAACCGGTGAACGCGATATTTCACGCGGCCGAACGCCACTGTCGCCAAACGTTTCAGTAACCATTCCTCGTGATCCTCGTGGCGGTGAGAATTTATATTGGCAAACTAGATTCATTGGGTTTCAGGGAACAGCAATAACGCGCTCGCCGAGCGTTTCTTACGCGTACCTTTCTCGCCGATACTAATTGCGACGAGTGAATTCCAGCTGACCGCAGCTTCTTTCAATCTCCGCTGGCTAATCGCGTATTTCTTATCCCGGACGAGCAGTTTTGCGCGTTCGATTGATTAACGGTACGTTTTCCTACGTGTGCGTGTATATAGATCGGTATTCATGCTGCTTTTATTGAATAGGTTAATCGAAAGGGTGGAAGAATAGTTGAATCGGTGTTTAATGTCTTAGAAAAATTGTATATAATTGTAACTGTGTCTAAGCATATCTCTATTTTTTTTTTGAGAGCTATTTCATATAAAAATTTCATAAAAATTGGTACGTTTCGACTTCGTAACGTTTTTCATTAGGTTTATTAGGTATGTTTGTTTTTAGTGACTTATTAATATTAGTATATAATATTATAATAAAATTGTAGACATTTTGTTAGGGGTTTAGCGATAGAGACGTCAGACCCAAGTACTCATCGGTTAGGACTACAGTATCTTTATTATTATTATTATTAAGTTTTTAAAATCTCAGCTAAGTTTTAATACAGCTGTATCTGTAGTGCAAACATAAAACATAGAAAATCGGAAGAAACATTCTAAAAATTTGATAAAACGTAGAATAGTTTGAAGTAAACTGTTCGGTAAAGCTACCCGATTTTAGTTAATTATCTTATTCATTTTATTAATCTTAGACCACCACCTATAATATTTATATTATTTCGTAAAATTGGGATTTGATAATGAAAATGATATTCGGCAAAGTGTTTCAAGGCTGTAGGGTGCGCTCTATTTAGGCCGTCTAATCATATTTCTTGCTGGAAGAGCCCAACCAAGCTTAATATTGGCAAATGCTCCAATCGATGAACCTCCATCTTCGTAATTTCCTGGACGTCTGCAATCTCACCCCCTTGTCTGCGACATGTCTGTCCCATGCGACCTCCTTTTTAATCAGGGTTGAACGGTACGTTTCACGGTCCCCTATACGTGCCTGCATTATTGGATTTTGATATTCCGTTCACGGTCGTGTTCCAAGTTTCTCTTGTTATCAGTGAAACACTGCTTTCGAAAACCACTTTTCCTTTTTTTTTCCTTCTTTTATCGAACAAACATTGCAATTGTTAATAAATCATATTGTGAAATTTCCTCTGTGAATAGGTTTTTTTTCTATTATTATTAATGTAGAAAATTATTCAAGATTCTGGTTAGCCATAGTTATTCGAATTTTTCATTATCAAACATTATCTAAATTTTCCATTATAAAATATTATCCGATATTATCTAAATTTCTAATTACAAGATATTATTAAAAATTTTTCTTATCCAAAATTATCTAAATTTTCCATCATCAAATATCCAATATCACAAAAATTTCTAATTACAAAATATAAAAATTTATTTTATCAAAAATTATCCAAACATTCGCGCAGTCCTCCACATCATACCACACCCTCGCCGATAAATTTCGCGGTCGGCGAATCCCTCTTTTTCGAGATATTTCTGACTTGGAAATCGCTGTCCATGACGCGCAAGAATGACCTGGGCGCGGTGCACGTTCATCGACGGCCGAACGAAATCATCATCATCAGACCGTACCCCTGTCCCTCCCTACTGCAACAGGGAACACAATAACGCGACACGAGACATAACCGGATGTTACTGCATCGGTCGCTTCATTGTCTCCGTGGGTGAAGCTCCAAGGCTGTCATCGAAGCATCTCTTCCTGTCTCGTCTCTTGGAACGAGCTCGAAAGGAACTGCGCGTGCACTTCTTCGATTAACCCTTTGGTAAACGCTATCTTTGGCTTCTTTCATTAATTCTTTCTTCGAGTTACTTCTATCGGATCGTTATTTCAGATACCAGTTTATTAAAGCTTAGAAAAAGCGCGCCAAATTTGAACCTCGTAAATTAAAAAATGTTCTCCGATATTCTGTAATTTTTTACCAAGATTTTAGCAAAGATAGTTTTTAAATGTCTACTGTAAGAATTATTAAAAATTAAAAAGTGTTCTCTATTATACAATTTTTTACGTGGATTTTAGCAGAGATAGTTTTGAAGTGTCTACCGAAAGAATTATTAAAAATGAAAAAGTGTTCTCTATGATATAATTTTTCACGCGGATTTTAGCAAAGATAGTTTTTAGTTAACTACTGAAAGAATTTTTAAAAATTAAAAAGATCGGTTTTAATTTTAAGAAAATAACAGTGAAGGCACGAACCGGAGATTTGACTTCGTACTTTCGAAAGAATAGAAGCGTATGTATATTTTATTGCACAGTTTGTGGTGCCATAAAATTTCGAAGATACGAAGCTGGTATCAAAGGGTTAATTGAAGAAAGTCTACCTGGAATGGCGGCTTAAGTCGAGACGAATCGTTTCTCTGTTGCTTTTGTTGCACGATCGCCGCTGATTGATACGCACAGACTGGGATTACAATGCCTAATAAATTGCGCGTTGCTCTTTCTGACGCGTGTCTATGCTGCCTCTTTCATTTAATAGAAATCTATTTGCTCGGCGGAGCTTAGGAATCGATGGAGGAAAATCGAAGATCGTAAGAGAGAATTTTTTCTTTTCAACCGTTGTAAAAGGAGGATTATGCGAAACAGAAAGTCTCCGCTAGATATTCTATAGGTCTAGCAAACCGTACAGTCCATAGATCCATTATCAAAGGATTATAAAAAATATAGATTCTTAACACTAGATTTACGGAACCCGTCAATTTGACACGATTCAGATTTCGTGCTTGAGTTTAGCAATCATGCGTGCGGAAAATGTAAACTCAAAATGAAAGTATAGAAAAATCTACTAAATAAATCTCTGCTTATAGAAATCTATTAATTCGAAGCAAACCGTACTAATGATATTACAAAAAATTTGTATTTCAATGTAACCATCAAAATGATCCTATCAATGCCCGTAAACCTAGTGTTAAGGAAGTTGAGCGTTACCACATATTTTTAATAATTAAAAAAAAAAAGAAAAAAAAAGACAGAACGTAAAATTAATATTTTACTTTTAAATCTCAGTTACAGGAGCTACTGAAATTTACTGTTTCACGTACCAAAAAATATATCAATATTGCAGAATTAAATTTCGTTTACAAAGCTGAAAAGGATATCGTTGCTTATCGTCGAACAGGAATTTAGAAACATTTTTCTAAGCATCCGATCCACGTAACTACTTTTACTTAACGAACTTACACTTTCCTCCAAATAGAGGGCGTGAGGAATCGAGCAATTAATCAGTCATTTAATACTGCAATAATTATCCAACCGACTGTTAGCGAACGTTCGAACTTCCGTGGTTAACTATTCCAAGAAATCGGATTTTTAAACCGTACACATGTTACTTTCGCCGACACTGAAGTCTCGTTTTCCGCGGTCCGTAAATCCTGGACAAAACGACGCGCGAATCGACGCGCTCTTACGCCAGTCTCGTCTCCGTGTAAACGGTTTACCTGCAAATCTAATGAAACGTCCGGCCAGAATATTTACGATCTCGCGTACCGCACACAACCGCTTTCCGCTTTCTCTTTATTTTATAATTATTTCGAAACGCGCGATGGAAAATCGACGACTGCCGGGTGGATCGTAACTAACGCGTAAATTGTTAATCATCGGTCGACGCGGAAAATTACTGTGGAAATATGCCTCGCGTTTTTTAACATCTGCTTCGTTTACATTCTTTTTTTTTTTCCCCCGATTATCGAATCGAGGTGAAACTGACCATTAGTGTTTTCTTGGAATTTCCCCGCTCTTGGGTAATTTAAATTTTTTTGCGTCGATAGTGAGTTGTTAGATATAAAAATATAATTCTAAATGAGTTGAATTTCTCTGTATTCGTGCACATTATTTTTAAACGTCTTAATTATCCTCGTAACAAATCTTTTTCAGCTCGCTTCTCCAAAGATCTATATTCCTCTGAATGAAGTTTATTTTTTGTCAGAGTTAGCGTATTTAATTTCTTTAATTTTATTTAATTTCTTCATTTTACTTCCTTGATATCGCTATTTTTTATGAGACTAAAATATTTTAAGATTAAAGAAAGTAAAATGATTTTTAAGGATGCCCGGAAATATATCTAAATAAATGCAACTCGAGCGATTGATAATGAATTAACAACCCGTTAATGTATTAATTTCCAAATTGATAAATAATTGATAAAAAAAACCCACGGTATTAATTTCCAAATTGATAAAAAAAAAAATAAGAAAATTTCACGCGCGCGACCCAGAAAATGATTGCAAACTTTTAGTTGATAATGTATGCACCTTAACTGTAAAAACATAAAAAAAGGGAACGCAATATCGATGAGAGCGCACGATTCCTAACTTCCTGCAAGGCGTTGGGTACCGTTTGTCAAATGTCCACGCGTGCAGCGTTATCGAGCACGAGCCGATGCATCGTTCGAATCCTAATGAATTTCCAATCTGACCATCGCCGATGCTCGTGTGCCTTCGAACCAAGGGTTGGGCATAATCTTACGTCGAATATTAAATCGTGAACGATACACGCAACGAATAATTATCGTAACCTGTTTATGCTTCTTCTTTTAACTTGCTCGATGGAATCTACGTGAGAATTCTTGGGAATACAAACATTTATTTTTTCTTTCTTTTTTTTTTTTATCGATCTCGGTCTTGTTCGGTTTTTTGTCAAAGAAATCGTGTTACCTGTTAGAGTTCATTAACTGCGATAAAGTCGCACTTATCGGAAGTTTAATTGACTCGGTATCAGTGAGTCATATAGTGCTCAATATTGATACAAGCATTGAAGTATCTGACTTTAGATTCTTGTAACTCTTAGTCATAATTGTAGATCGAGGAACCACCCTTGTTTGATCTTTCCTTTTTATATTTTACATTATTTGTATCGTACCTTGCAAGCTTTTTGAACACCATTACGTGTAATCAAGAAAATTGTAACCCTTCGTTCTCATCGTTACGACGAGTATAATTTTCTTCGGAGATTTAGTTTTAACTTCAATTTCATACTTCCGTCGACTAAAAGTTTTTTTTATTTTAAAGGAAAAAAGCTAATGGATTAACACTAAATCTACCGACGATTGAAGTAGATCTATTTCTACCCAAAGAAAATTTTATATTTCCGTCGACTAAAAGTTTTTTTTATTTTAAAGGAAAAAAGCGAATGGATTAACACTAAATCTACCGACGATTGAAGTAGATCTATTTGTGCCCAAAGGAAATAAAAATAATAGGTATTCTAAAATATATCTAAATATCTAACATAAGAAGGACAAATCTTTAGCTACACTTTTCACAGAAAATCACGAAAAATTCCCAGAACTGAATCGTTGTAAATTTATAGAATTTCCATGAGAAATTACAGGTCGGCCATTTTGACCGTTTTGGTAGGTTTAGTGTCGAATAAATAAGAAAATCGTAAACTCGTTTATATGATTTGCTTCTCGAAATTTTGTCAAATGCAGTCACACACGACTGTTCATCGTGCTCGTGCGAAACGAACGGTGTTAACGGTTCCACGATTTCGAGCACCGCCACTTCCGCCACGTTCCTCCGCTTCCGTCGTCGATCTGGCTCGTTTTTCCTCGTTACCAAGGAGATCCATCAACATTGTGACGCGATGACGCGACGCTTATATAAAATGAAATTAATGCATGCAGCTGAACGATCGATCGAGCGTGCAATTTCGTGTTCGGTATGCATAATTCAGCCAAGAAGTGGTAAAATCGATGAAAGTGTACCGAAGCTACCGAAAAAAAAAAGAGTGCGAAAAACTCGCCGGTTATGAAGTTATGGATTCGCTGTTCGGTTTCTTTCACGAACACGGTGTAGGCTGTTTGTCTTCGTTCTTATCATTACAGTGATAAGGTACCGCCGCCTTGTACTTGATTGCATTCCCATATAAGTGATCTCGGTACTTTGTAATTGTCAGGGATCGCATTTCCTTTCCTTTTTATGGGTCTCGACCTGTGTATGAGGAATACCAGTTCTGGTTCTCTTTGAGAGCAAGAACAAGATCAAACGTAGAGGTTCAGTTGAAGGATATAGATTCGATACTTTTTTTTTCTTTTTTTTTCTTTCTTTTTTCTTCTTCAAACGTAAGATTCTGTATTTTTTTGAACTCGAGGAAATTTTAAATTAAGCTCCTTTCGTATTACTTCCTGGGCTGTATCCGTATAGAGTAGTTCTTTAATTTTTGTTTAATTCTGTAAATATTAATATTAGTGAATTTTAGTTGAAGACTGCAAAGGTACCATTTCTCTTTAATCTAAGTTTCTGAATCGTTAGAAATTTAGGAAATTTCAAATTAAGCTCGTTTCTTATTACTTCCTGGGTTGTAATTGTTTGCTTTAATTCTGTAAATATTAATATCAATAAATTTTAGTTAAAAACTACAAATATACTATTTCTCTTAAATCTAAGTTTCCGAATTGTTAGAAATTTAGGAAATCTCAAACGAAGCTCGTTTCCTATCACTCTCTGAATTATATCCATACAGAATCTCTCCTTAATTTCCTTACCGATTAAAAAATCAATACTTCCTTTCATTCCCATACATCTTTCACCAAACATTCTTTTAAACATAATTCTAATTTCCCATCTCTCCTAAATCTTGCGTTCTCCGGAACCCGTAACGATTCCAAACTCAACCTCATTAATATCTCGGTATCTTCCCGACGATTACAAAAAAACAAGAATTACTACAAATATAAAAAAAATCACAAACAAAAGAAGAAAAAAAAATAATAAAAAAAAAAATTACACTATAGAAAACATTTTAAACCCCCAATCACACAAGTACTTACATTATCGTCCATCTCCCAACCCTCGATCCAATCCATTCTCCGTACCCAAGGCTCCTATTAATCCATGTCAACTTATTGCCTATTAACAAGGTGTCGCGGCCAAGAATCGGTTGACGAGCGGTTAACAAAACGCTCGTTAACGCGGCATTAAAAGACGATCGCCCCAGGGTGTCCAAGGATCGTTCGATCCTCCGAGGAACACGCATCGCTCTCGATTACTCGGAGGACCCTGCATCATTATTTCCTCCGCGGTCCCATGTCCGCCTTTTGCGCTCACCGTTTCTCCGCTCGAACTTGCCGCGAGCGTGCCGATTTACCGTGTCCGTTCAACCAAATGACACTCAGCTCGGTCATTTCGTCACGGTGAATCCTGCGAGTAACGCCGTGCAACCTCCATTATCCATATTTGTAACTGGATTTCTCACGGAACAAACGCTACCGCTCGCGTTGCTCGCCTTTTTTTCTTCTCGGTCTCCAGTGTTCGGTGCTCGCTTGGATATTTTATTTTGCTCCGCGCGTTCGCGAGGGATCATGGAAGATTACGCGGACTTATTTATGGGGCGGTTTTGCTTGGATAACTCGCTTTGTTTATTTTCCTTGGGAAGATTAGTGTATTTCCATAGGGACGTGATTTTAGAGCGTTTTATGCTGTTATATTTGGGTGGACGACGGTGCTGTTTCCATCGACGGTGTTGTTACGGCACGGTTAGGTGGTTGTTTTTGGATTAGGTTCAGATTTGATTCGAAGGTTGAAAGATTTCTCTATGGAGATCTTAAGTTTTCTTAGGGGGGTTCGAAGTATTTTTTAAAAGTAAAACTATGGATCATTGAAGTAGACTAATTTGTAGCAAAGAAATTGAAATGATAGGTATGTGAAAAAATACACAATGTAGAGGAAAATTGATGTTTATTAATATCTTTTATAGAAAATCACGAAAAATTCTGGAAAAATCCACCGTTGTGAATTTATAAAGTTTCTATGAAAAATCACAGGCAAGTCGTTTTGACCACTTCGGTAGTTCTAGTGTTAAGTGAACATTATCTCTTATCTGGAAGTTTCTTATACGGAATAGATTAATGAGAATCAGAACCTTTAGAATATCTAGAAATATTAAGAAGTTTTTTAAACGAAACTTAAGTTTCCAATTCAATTTGTTCTTTTCCTTAATTGTATTAAGAAAATTAGGAAAAGGAGGAAGAACAGTGGAAATGTATTTATTATTGGATGTAAAAAAATGAAACAACTAAACGACACATCGAGAACAGTTAAAACAAGAATCTTTTCCTAACCGTACACTTTCACGCGTGACAAACAAGGGTTTCAGGAAAAGTTCTAACGGTTGATAGAAAGTGTATACCAGTTCTTCCACGGCTCACTGATGGGCGACCGCTTTTGGCCTCGCCGGTGCCGCTATAAATTTTAATTTACACCTGGCAACATCTAATTACACAACAATGACACTCGGTAGACGGTTCGTGGCTCGTGCTTCTCGAAATTTCACTCGAAACGAGTCCATCTCTCGGTACCATTACTTGTGTTCCTCGAACACTCTAGATTAGAGTCCCTTGCTCGATCCAACCGTAAATTTCACCGAGACGATGAACCTTCTGAACCTTCCACGAGGATGATTACAGTGAAACACGCCAGTTTGAACNGAAACGGAAGTGATGGTGGTTGGTAGTTTAAATTCGTTTCGCCTCCGAAATGCATCTTTGCCAAATATATTTCATTTAAGAGATTTTAATCGTCAAATGTTCGAATATTCGTATAGTGTTTCAAAATATATAAATTAAGGTATTTAGTATTTAGATTATATAGTATTCTAAATTAATAGCTATTCAATTTCACCGTAGAATCACTATCAATTGATTAACAAAATCTCGAATTGAAGATAAGGGTTGTTTCGTGACTCGCATATATCGTTAAGAGCAAATGGTAACCAGTTTAGAAATTGTAGGATTTCAGTTTTTATTTAAATGGTAATATTTTTTACAGCTATTCATTTCAACCCTAATCTGGTTTTCTTACGACAGAAAAAGTTATACTATTTATATACACGCTTCTTATGCAGCAATCAAATATTTCAGTCCAATGCCACCCTGTAAAATAAAACACCGTTTTAATGGCGCTCTAACGAAAAGGTGAAAGTTCCTCTCGACTAAGTAGGAATTAATTTTTACCGATCGAATTTTTTATTTCAAAATTATCACGTTCAAACATTATCCTATATAATAGAAGTTAAAGTTACCAAGTTCCATTTTCCAAGTCAGAATTAACATAACCCTCCGTATATCACGTACAGAATCGAGAAACGTCGAAGATGACAACCGATTAGGAACATACTCGTACGTACAACACAATCGGGAAGAAAATGTGCCCGTTTTCGTGGCCATTGCCACCCATGAAGCCCCTTCGACCCGACTAATATTCGATTCAGGATTTATTCGACTCCGTATCGAGGTGCAACGGACAGAAGAATCGAGTGGTACGTTTCCGGTGGTCGTCGGTCACGTCCAGCCGGGACTAATGCATGATTTATCGTCGATTTGTATCTCGTAACCGATTTCATTGGCCGGTTTATGCAAATCGAGCGGATTTATCGGCGATCCGAAGACGGGAAACGAGAATTCAACCAGATGCGAGCGACTCGTAGCGGCCAATAAACGCGGATTAATATGTCGCATTGGTCAAGCTGTCGGTTTGCTTGGCGAATCTCTCGAGAGTCGAGAAAACGTTGTGTTGCAATGCTTTCAGGATTTCTATACTACGCGAGGATTTCACATTTTCGTCACGGAGAGGCTTTAACTGGGAACCATGTACGATATGTTTGTTCGGTTCTTTGATGTTTTAACGTGTCACGGTTCTTCGAGGAGACGGTGACACAGATTAAATTACCGATAAGAGGTTTCTTTGGTACCATTCTTCGAAATTTCCGTATTCTTACTTTATTGTTTACGTTGTAGTGACCCGGTGTCATCTTATAGAATTTTGGGAAATTAAAATTGTTAGAGATTCTTGGTTTAATTTAGAACACTGGTCAGGGATTGAATTGT
>SMSQ01003703.1:9063-23278 GCA_019453375.1 Ctenoplectra terminalis | reverse complement strand
TTTTTTTTTTTTTTTATTAAGCATTTGAAACCTCAGCTGAATTTTAATAAAGTTATATCAATGACACAAACGTTAAACAAAGTAACTAGCAGAGAACAAATTAACATTCTAAAAATCTGATACAACAGTTTTACTTAAGAGTAAATTAAATTTATTATTCAAAAACCAACTATATTCTTTCTAATCCGACCAACGTTTAAAACAGCGAAAAATAAGAAAAGAACTAAATAATCAGTTAATTCTGCTACTGTATTAAAACCTCAGCTGAATTTTCATAAAGCTGTATCAGTGACACAAACGTTAAACAAAGCAAATCGTGGAGAACAAATTAACATTCTAAAAATCTAATATAAAAATTGTACTCAAGAGTAAAAATTTATTATTCAAAGACCGACTATATTATTTCTAACCTGAGCAATTTTTAAAAAGAGCAAAAAATAAGAAACCACAGCTGAATTTTAATAAAGTTATATCAATGACACAAACGTTAAACAAAGTAACTAGCAGAGAATAAATTAACATTCTAAAAATGAGATACAACAATTTTACTCAAGAGTAAATTAAATTTATCATTCAAAGACCGACTATATTATTTTTAACACGAACAACTTTTAAAAGGAGCACGAAATAAGAAACCTCAGCTAAATTTTCATAAAGCTATATCAGTGGCACAAACGTTAAACGAAGCAAATCGCAGAGAATAAATTAACATTCTAAAAATGAGATACAACAATTTCACTCAAGAGTAAATTCAATTTATCATTCAAAGATCTATCATATTATTTCTAACCCGAACAACTTTTAAAAAGAGCAAGAAATAAGAAACGTATCAAAGAATCAGTTAATTCTGCTAGTGATGTACATAGTAACCCTCTGTACATAAGAATCGTAAAGCTAGGACTTAAAGGAAAAAGCAGATCCGAGCAGTCGCGAAAGAAAGTAGATAAGGAAGACGATCTCCCGTCTTTCGATTCTGTAGGTGTGGCATTTGTTTGTACGAGGAACACTGTAAGGTGAAATAGAAGGAAATCGTGTGGGTGGCAGATGTGCGGGCTTAACAGCAGATTTAAGAGGAACGCAAAGCTGTATGCGCGCGCGTTCACACACACACAAACATTTTGGTGTTCACCGGCGCATGTGGAGGCTTAACAAATGGAGGGATAAATATTAAACGAAAGCTGTGTTCGCCGCGGTTGTTTGAAGTAGGTAACCGAATGGCCAATAATGAATCGATAATCCGGCTTAATAATGAACGTTACAAATTTTTTCGTCGGCCATCCATGTTCCGTGCATTAAACGTTGAAAAATATGTTTAAGACTGTTACGATCTATCCGGTATCGCGGACGCCAAGTATAAATTGAATTAGAACCGCTAATTCGGTAAGCATTACTAATTACGGGTTTAATTAAGATCCAGTAGATAATAAACTTATATTAGAGCTCGAGAGACTACGAAAATTATGCAAATAGAAATTATTTACGTCGCTGCTTGGCACTGATAGCGGCGCAACTCAAAAAAATTTACCATATGCTTTCATTAACGCCTGATTGGTGAGGCGGAGTCTCGTGTGCTTTAATTGTTTTTTTATAGTCGAACATTAAATTTTTTTATGTTTCTCGAGACAAAGGATTTGAATTTTTTTTTTTATACGTACATCAACACAAGTGGTATTGATCAAATTTGATTTTTAATAAAATAGTAAAGCAAACGAGCATCTTTATTAAAGTTTCGTAGGGCTTCTCAGACTTTATCGATTAAAGATTAAATACAAGGTATGCGTTATGTTTCTAATTATTTAATTTAATTTAATTAAATAATAGAATTAAGTTGTTAGATTATTTCATTAAC
Source organism: Ctenoplectra terminalis (assembly GCA_019453375.1). Taxonomy (NCBI): domain Eukaryota; kingdom Metazoa; phylum Arthropoda; class Insecta; order Hymenoptera; family Apidae; genus Ctenoplectra; species Ctenoplectra terminalis. The sequence goes on along the minus strand of SMSQ01003703.1, from coordinate 21,429 downwards.
CCATTGAATGCCACGAGATATCTCGTAGTAAGCGTTTATACCAAAACTACCAGCTACGAGATATCTCGTAGCGTGTGCTGCAATTTTAGATTAATTTTCGGTGGCGACCTTTTTTCAGAGCGCGCATCTACGTGTGTCGAATCCATCTCAAATTATTTGCACTTTTTATTTGTTTGTTTTATTCTGTTTTATTTCGTTTCGATCTCCAAAGATGCCAAACATATTGAACTTTGCGAATATATTTTAGCTCTCGGGAAGTTACGAATCCAACTTAAATTATTTCTAATTTTTATTTGTTCGTTTTATTTCGTCTTGGCGTCTAAACATTTTAAAAATATTGAAATTTACGAATATTTTAGTGGCGGGTGACAGATGAAGGAAAAAGATAGGAAAGCGTTTCGTCCGGGGCCTGCTAGTGGACTCATCGGTAAGGCATCCTAGCAGGCCCGTGCCTTAGAGGTGGGGATGTTGAAGTTAGGAGAGGGATCGGTATAAGCACAGACGAGGTACAGAATAGACCTGACATCCAATGCTTTTTTTTGTCCAGGGTCTCGGGGGCACGCGTGCCCCCTTACCATTTTAGTGTCACTCTCAATGTTGCCGTTTCAGCATAGAATAAGATTGCAGCATTAATAGTGGTTAGAATTAAAACTAAACGTAGGTATGAAATTACGTAAATTAAAATAGCCTGGCATATACAGGGTGAGACGTTTAAGTAAACATACTTAAATATCTCTATTACTTATGGTTGTATGAAAATACTCTGGTACGAAGTTACGTTACTTTAAAGGGAACATCTAACAAGAGAAGAAAATCTTTTTATGAACATTGTTTTATTTTGTGATTCCATAATTGTCAAGGTTTTTTATATAGAACCATGCATTTTTTCCATATTCTTATAGAAGGTACAATGTTTTAAATTCAACAATACACTGCTCCGCTCATCCGGTCTTCAGATATTATTATTAATATTGCTTAACGTTATCGAACCATTATTTATGCGTTCCTATTTAATCCTTTCGAACTGCCTTTTTTCTATTTCGAGTTTATTTTCATAATAGGGCGTGTGCTCTTGTATCGTGCATTTTTGATAAAAAATTTTGTTCCACCGCAATATGTTAAGAAGTAAAGGACTGTTCAGAGTTACTACGCCCACCCTGTATAAAGACGTAACAAAAGAGAATCTTTTTACATCTGTTAACTTTATCAACTTCGGTGGTTAAATTGTATATAATTCCCAAACACCGCTCCAAATCGTAGAGGGCATAACAAAACGTCTAATTTTTTACACAATCGGTATTTCAGAACCTGGGACACGAAGTCCCATAAGATGTTAGGTCTATTCTGTACCTCGTCTGTGGTATAAGTACTAATCGTACTGTTTCCGAGGATTTGCGGGAAAGTCGGTCTTGTAGGTCCCACTGGTGGTGGAGCGTAGGAGGGCCGCCACAATATAATTTAGTTTTCGCCAAAATTACAATTTAAATAAGAAATGGTAACTAAATTTTACGCACGACGGATATAGTCGTCGTGACACAAAATACTGCCATTTCTCCATGACGGATATAATCGTCAAACACAGATGACTGGTTAAACTTCCAGCTTGTATCCATGACGAAGAAGACTGTAGTTTCACCAGTATTAGACGATCTGTCGTGATCGATGAGCAAGGTATTATCGTTTAATTAGAAATTGGAGTAAAGTTGTAATTGGTTTGAAAAATTGGTGAAATTTTATAATTTTAATCTGAAAGGTCGAAAAACACTAAGATAACGCAATACGAGGATAAAAATAGGAGCATCCTGAATTTTAAAGCGTATCCAAGTAGAGAAAGAATGGGCTTCCTTCCTTCTTAGGATCAAAACAAGCTTTGCGGCTCAACCTTCCTTTTCCGAACTGGCTCCCCTTCGACCATTGACCAAAGTCACTCACAGAAAGCTGGAACTGCTTCAGAGCTAGCCGGTTGGATCTTCTTGTAATTTCAATGGGGATTTCAGAAGTCAAGCAGATGTTAAATCGAGAGTACGACCGATTTAATTAATCATTAATCGATGTTTAACCGGTCGTTTGAAGTCTTAAACAAGTTATGCAAATTGGAAACGTCTTTCCTTTTCGATTCTTTAAACTGCTATCGAATTATTAATTCGTCTTAACGTTCGTTTTTTTTTTTTTTAGTTCACCATTATCTTTCTTTTCTTTGTATTTTATATTTTTTCATATCGCTCCGCTTGGATTTGATCGTGGCACAACTCGAAAAATTTCAATCTGCTTTTATTAAATAACTATTTTTGTTAAATTTATCAAAAAACACAGAAATTAATATTATAAAGGTATTTAATAATTTCATAAATGTAAATTTTAAAAAGCTTCTCTAAAATTTACATTTTTCAATAATTATACGTAAAAATTACTAAAGCCTGCATTTAGTATTTTCGAAAATGTAAATTCTACAAAACCTCTCTCCAAAAATTTACATTTTTTAAAAATCATGTATAATAATCACTAAAGCCTGCATTTAGCATTTCCAATAACGTAAATTCTAAAATGCGTCTAAAGTCTACAATCGGTAATAATTACATATAATAATTAAAAACGCCAATATTTATTATTTTTAAAAATATAAACGTAAAAAAGCCGTTCCACCGAAATTTACATTTTTTAATAATCACGTATAATAATTGATAAACCCTGTGTTTAATATTTCCAGAAATACAAATTTTAAAAAAGCTCGTCCTCTAAAATTTCCATTTTTTCAAATTCTGCCGCTATCGATGGCCAAGCAACGATACATTCTATAATATTACTTCACATTTCTCCTACCACGGATTGCAAGAAATGAAAATGAAATTTATATGTAAATGTGTCGCGGAATAAATGTGTACACTAACACGTTCGAAATTTAAAAAGCAATGGAATAAAACGGCTAGTGCAAAGAGACACGACGACAAAAAACTAAATCGAAATGAATTTAAAATCCACCGTTGGTCGGTGAAAAACTATCTAGGTTTCCCGAGGAATCGAATCGAGTATTAAAGTTCTATCACCCGACTCGATTCGTCGACTGCGAGAAAAGACTGATCACTCGAAGAAACACTAAGCTTGGTTTGCCATTTTCGATAGTTTCAGTCAACTAACCTTTAACTCTCATCCCTTAACGTCTTTCCTCTTACTTCCCTCGTTGTACCTTATTTTCTTCTCTTTTCGTCACTGTATCCTTTCTTACATTTCCATTTTCTTTTTACTTTCATTTTATTTTCTCACGCCGACATTAATACTACAACCTTATCTCGTTCCTCCTCATTGTACCTTCCTCGTTCGTTATTCAATCTTATTTCCATACACTTCCACACTTCTCTCGTTTCGTTTCATTTCGTTTTCCAACTGTTTAAAGTTTTTCTACGTCTTTCAATTCCGTTCGAGCGCTTCTTCGGGTGTCTCGATCGAGGAGGGGGTCGCCAATTTCAATTTTGATACAAAGCTCGCTTTAAATGACTTAGAGGGGAACGTTCGCGGCGAAACACGAGACACGCTTCTTATCTTGGCCGATTTTCGGTATAACGTAGGAAATCTCTGGCCGATCTAACATACAGAAACGTAACAAGTTTCGTCGCGATTAGAAGCTTTGCGGTTGATCCAATGCTGCGAACGTGATCGACGTGTCCTTGTTCGGTTCTGTTAACTGCTCTTAGTCACGTCGTCCTCGAAGTACCAGATATTTTTGGCGCACGTGCGCCGGAACTAATAATGAACGTTCTTCTATTTTCTTTCGATCGAACGTGATATAACTTCAACAGATTTTTTTCTGTTCTTCTATTTGTTTACTTGAACTCGAATACGGCTTACGATTATTAGTGATCAAATGATATACCACGGTAATGCGGGATTGAAAATAAAACGTGTGATTTATTAAAAATGAAAATGCACAAATAACAATAATATATGTAACTGGTATGATAATCTCGACTATTATAATTCTGTCTGTGCTTTTCCCTTTTCCTGTTATTAAAAATAAAAATAAAAATGAAAACGCAAAAATAACAATGATACGTGTAACTAGTATGATAATTTCGACTGATACAACTCTGTCAATGCTTTTCTCTTTTCTTCTTATTAAAAATAAAAATAAAAATGAAAACGTAAAAATAACAATAATATATATATATAACTGGTATGATAATCTTTGCTATTACAATTCTATCTATGCTTTCCATTTCCCCATATTAAAAATAAAAATGAAAATGAAAACGCAAAAATAACAATGATATATGTAACTAGTATGATAATTTCAACTGATACAACTCTGTCTATGCTTTTTCCTTTTCCCCTTATTAAAAATAAAAATAAAAATGAAAACGCAAAAATAACAATGATATGTGTAACTAGTATGATAATTTCGACTATTACAACTCTGTCTATGCTGTTCCCTTTTTCCTCATATTAAAAATAAAAAGTAAAAATGAAAGCGCACAAATAACAATAATACAGCTAGTATGATAATCTCGACTATTATAACTCTGTCTATGCTTTTCCCATTCCCCCTTATTAAAAATAAAAATAAAAATGAAAATTCACAAATAACAATAATATATGTAATTAGTAATATAATCTCAACTATTACAATTTTGTCTATGCTTTTCCCTTTTCCCCATATTAAAAATAAAAATAAAAATGAAAATTCACAAATAACAATAATATATGTACTTAGTAATATAATCTCAACTATTACAATTTTGTCTATGCTTTTCCCTTTTCCCCATATTAAAAGTAAAAATAAAAATAAAAATGAAACTGCACAAATAACAATAATATATGTACCTAGTAATATAATCCCTACCATTACAATTCTGTCTATGCTTTCCCTTTTCCCCATATTAAAAGTAAAAATAAAAATAAAAATGAAAATGCACAAATAACAATAATATATGTACCTAGTAATATAATCCCTACCATTACAATTCTGTCTGTACTTTTCCCTTTTCCCTATATTAAAAATAGAAATAAAAATGATAATACAGAAATAACAATAATATATGTAATTAGTAATATAATCTCTAGTATTACAATTTTGTCTATGCTTTTCCATTTTCCCCTTATTAAAAATAGAAATAAAAATGAAAATGCACAAATAAAAATACTATATATAACTAGTATGATAATTTCAATTATTACAATTCTATCAATACTTTTCCCTTTTGAAAACACACTCCAGTTCATCCCTCGCTGCTTCCAATACAGTAGATTGTCCCGAAAATTTCTTTCGTTATCTTCACGCGGTGATTTCGTCTAACAGTGTTTACACAAACGTGCAGCCTTATTTGTTAAACGAGAGATGTAGGAAGGTAATTGTTTCGTCTCAAGACAAACAATCGTCAGGGAAAGTTCGTTAACCAGGCCATCTGGTTGGTGTCATATTTAGAGATTTTCTCTTTGTTGTTCTTGGGTACTTTAATTTATGGCCCAACGACCAACAAGGTAGATCCAAATTGGGAATTTTCCCACTGCTCCCTTGAAGCCAGGGGTGTGCCATTTTATACACATATCAAGGGAACTAGCATACCTCCACAAACGTCATTTTATTTTACTTTGTGCTGATCTAGCTCCGCCCACACAGAATCCACAAAAAGAACACGCGAAGATTGTCGAGTGGCCTTTTTACACAAATTTTTGTCAGAACCACCACGCAGAAGTTTTATTAAAGCTAATTGTTAAAGTTTACTTTGAAGAGTTGAAATTTGCAACATTCTTCAACTCCAAGTCCACTCCCGCGTCATTAAGTTAGCGTTGGAAGTGCAACCCGTGCGACCACAAAGTACGGCTGCACCCGTGCAAGAAAAATCTATTTTTTGTACGCCAAAACAGTAATGGAGCAAAATGGTATTACTGTTACCATTATTGTTAACGGTATTATTAAACTTTATTATTGTTAACACTAAACCTATCAAAGCGGTCAAATGACCGTTTCGTAATTTCTTCTCCAAATTTTATAAATCATTAACGATGCGCTTTTGAACATTTTTTTGCGATCTTCCGTAAAATATATGGTCAAAAATTTGTTTCTCTAGCATTGTGTATTTTTCCAAGTATCTATTATTGTAATTTCTTTGATACAAGCAGGTATAGTTCAATCGTCGGTAGGTTTAGTGTTAATTTCTTATTGTTATCACTTGTGAGAGTTCGCGTATTTTATTTTAACCCTCTATCGCCCGAATTGTGTCTGCTTATTGGAGAAAAAATTACGATTGTTTACAGTTTTTCACTTTGATTCGAAAATGTTTTAACCTTCTATGGGACCGTGTGATTTACGTATTCACGCAGATGCTTCGATTTATTACTTACNAATTACGATTGTTTACAGTTTTTCACTTTGATTCGAAAATGTTTTAACCTTCTATGGGACCGTGTGATTTACGTATTCACGCAGATGCTTCGATTTATTACTTACTGCTTTATACTTTAATAGTTTATACAGAAAATAAGTGCGTCTTTTTTCCCTATAATCTAATAAAACATTTAATGTGGTTATCAAAAGTATGCAAGTTATTTAGGTAATTTATAAACGTTGTAACATAATTAATATTAATTACTTTTTATTGTATTATCGCATTGAACATTCATTATTATAATATACTTAATTGCATGAAACTTAATTGGGTCGATAAGACTAATTGTTTATATAATGTCCAATAATTTTTACAGTGTTTAATCACCTATTTTTGTAATTAATATTAATTTAACCCTCTATGGGATCGTGTGACTTAAAAGTTACAAACTGATGTATCTATATTTGAAAAAATTAATTTTGTTTAATTATCACTGCGCTATTAAATTTGATTACTGTATTACCGCAGTGACACCACGATACACCTATGATAATTATTAGTTAAAACATTTTCAAATCAAAGTGAAAAACTATAATCGTAATTTTTATTACTTTTCTCCGATAAGCAGACAAAATTCGGGCCATAGAAGGTTAAAAAATTTATTTTATCGAGTTATTATTGTACTATTAAATTTGATTACTGTATTACTGTAGCGACGCCACGATCCATCTATGGTAATTATTAGTTTAAAAATTTTCAAATCAAAGCGAAAAACTGTAATGAATCGTAATTTTTTCTCCGATAAGCAGACAAAATTCGAGCTCTGGAGGGTTAACTAATAATTACTGTAGATGGATCGTGGTGTCGCTACAATAATACAGTAATCAAATTTAATAGTACAATGATAACTAAACAAAATTAATTTTTTGGCGATCTCTTTGCAAAGCGCGCACCAACTTTGTGTCGCGATAATCAAGCGATGACGGGTATAGTTAGCTCTCAGGAAGTTATGAATCCAATTTAAATCATTTATANGTGGTTATCAAAAGTATGCAAGTTATTTAGGTAATTTATAAACGTTGTAACATAATTAATATTAATTACTTTTTATTGTATTATCGCATTGAACATTCATTATTATAATATACTTAATTGCATGAAACTTAATTGGGTCGATAAGACTAATTGTTTATATAATGTCCAATAATTTTTACAGTGTTTAATCACCTATTTTTGTAATTAATATTAATTTAACCCTCTATGGGATCGTGTGACTTAAAAGTTACAAACTGATGTATCTATATTTGAAAAAATTAATTTTGTTTAATTATCACTGCGCTATTAAATTTGATTACTGTATTACCGCAGTGACACCACGATACACCTATGATAATTATTAGTTAAAACATTTTCAAATCAAAGTGAAAAACTATAATCGTAATTTTTATTACTTTTCTCCGATAAGCAGACAAAATTCGGGCCATAGAAGGTTAAAAAATTTATTTTATCGAGTTATTATTGTACTATTAAATTTGATTACTGTATTACTGTAGCGACGCCACGATCCATCTATGGTAATTATTAGTTTAAAAATTTTCAAATCAAAGCGAAAAACTGTAATGAATCGTAATTTTTTCTCCGATAAGCAGACAAAATTCGAGCTCTGGAGGGTTAACTAATAATTACTGTAGATGGATCGTGGTGTCGCTACAATAATACAGTAATCAAATTTAATAGTACAATGATAACTAAACAAAATTAATTTTTTGGCGATCTCTTTGCAAAGCGCGCACCAACTTTGTGTCGCGATAATCAAGCGATGACGGGTATAGTTAGCTCTCAGGAAGTTATGAATCCAATTTAAATCATTTATAATTTTTATTTGTTCGTTTCATTTCGTCTTGACCTCTGAACATTTTAAAAATATTGAAATTTACGAATATAATTTAGTTTTCGCCAAAATTACAATTTAAATATCAAATTGTAACAAAGTTTCACGCGTGACGGATATAGCCGTCGTGACACAAAATTCTGCCACATCTCCATGACGAATATAGTCGTCAAACACACTTAACTGGTTAAGTCACACGGTCCCATAGAGGGTTAAAATAAAAAAAAAAAATCGTGCAACGAAGGATTAATTAATGTAAGTATAATGTAATTAATAGCTAACATCGTGATAAATATATGAAATATTTTGAAAAGCAATGCTTTCAGCGAAATGAATCGCAATTTAATAATTATTTAAGAAGCTGGAAGAAATATTGGAAGGTATTAGAAGAATGTCTATCTAAAAGAAACCGAAGATGCTTCCTAACGTTTCAGAAATCTTGTCTCGATCTAAGCTGTCACCGTAACAAGTTTCGTTACAAAGACGACACGACGTTGGTCGCTCTCGAGTGGTATGAGAACACGAGGAATCGAAAGCACAGTCAAGAGAAACGAGAAGGGTCGACGTGAACTGACACATATACGGCAAGTGAATCGCTCTTTAACCCTCGGATGGCTTAGTGATCACGTTCAAAGAACTTTTTCGGTATTGGATATTTATTCAATAGTGTCTGAAATTTATTATTACTTTTCTGTGGTAGAAAAATAAATTTACAACTTATAAATGATTAATATCGATTCGGTTTTGGTAAAATATATCGCTTAGCATCGATAGCGACAGAACTTGAAAAATGTAAATTACGGAGGCGAGGCTTTTTAAAATTTATATTATTAAAAATACTAAAAACAATGCTTTATTAATTATTATATATAATTAATAATAATATTAATATACTAATATTTATTAGGAGTATTATTATACCCCTATAATAATATTAATAATTATTAATTATTACATATATTATTAATAATATTATAATGACATTAATATTAATATTAATATTAATCATATTAATAATTATAATATTAATATTAATTATATTAATAATATTATAACAATATTAATATTAATTAATAATAATTATAATATTAATATTAATTACTAATAATATATATGTAATAATTAATAGTTATTAATCAGTTAATATGCGTTTTGGAAAATTTGCTAAAAGTAACTTTAACTGTTCCACCCTGTACAGAAGAAATTAGAAAAATTTTTTAAATAATAATAAATACCGTGCAGTAGAATATAATAAACGTTGTTAAATATAATTCGTTATTTTTCATATTGTTTACCGATCCTCCACGCCATTAACGCTCTATTGAAAAAAAGGAAATTTACTCGGATAAAGTAAATTGTGCAAAGAGAAACTCTCACACAACTGAAATTGAGCGATTAAAGGAATAAAGGTTCGGCTAGCGGTCGATTAAAGTTTACTTTAGCGTGGTAAGAATCATTAGCTTGCTGTTGGATACCGCTTTAAACCAGAAAATATTTTTATATTTACAATTTAGTTGAAGGTAAGCAACTCGAAAATTTCGTTCTGCCTTCCCGTACATAATTACGCGAACGATCAGTGCCGGATTAAGAACTCCATTAGACCACGGCGATTAAAAAATGTTTAGATCCTTTTATATTATTGTATATAAAAATATGATTGTATATTATTGTATATAAAAATATTATTGTATATTATTATTATATAAAAAATTTTTTAATTTAGAAAATTAGCTCTTTTCCCGTCAACCTAAGCACGCGTTTATTTTGTTTATTAACCTAACCCTAAATTTGTAAGATTTCGTAGATATAAGTGTTCAAAACTAAAATTATTATTTATTTAAAATACCAAACAACAAAATTTAACATCGATGATTACTGTATTGCAGATGTTTATGCAACTAAAATATATAACAATATACAAACAAATATACAAGAAACGTGTGGGTAAATATGCACGAAATATTCAGTTTGGAAAAATAAAAAAGACACGAAAAAACTATTAATAAATTGTTCGCCAAATATTCTAGAAATATGTGCACGTAATATGCAAAAATATATATTAGGGAAAAATATGCAAAATAAAAAACACATTTTTAACCCTGTTATCCTCCTCGCTTGTGCTACACATTCGTATTCGTTTAAAAACATTTTGTTTAATTTTAAAACGTTTTAGATTTACAAAATGTACGACATCAAAGAGATAAAGGCAAAAATTAAATACACTAAATCTGATAAAATAGTATTTAAAAGCACAGTATTTGTGTGAAAGCAAACATCATCTCTTCAAGTTCTTCCATTTCTTTACCCATTTTCTACTAAAAATATGTATTTGCGTAAACAATCGAAATCAACTGATGACCTATCAGCGACTGAAAATGTTTACAGAGATTCTATCGCGCTTTATCACGCGTCGATTAAATACCGTTACATAAATACTGTTTGCAATGGGAATTTATATCGGCCGATAAACGTAGCTTATTCCACATATAGAATTTACAGTTGAAACTAAATTTTCGACATCGATTTGCCGGTGTACATTTAGGTTAATTAAGAGTTACTTAGGATTTCGATAAACGTCGGGTGAGACTGATTCAACCGATAATTACGGTAGTTAGGAACTTATAGATTACCAGGTAATTTAATTCTCGATATCGATCGAACAGACACAAGAGATTTGCTAGCTTTAACTCCAACTAACCACACGAACCTGTCTATTTGTTCTCGTCGCCACTTTTTTCAACTTCACGCTCGATACCGCCAACCGGAAATACATACAATGTCCGTACAATTCCATTCTCGAGTTTACCGTGGCAAAGAAGAGTATGTAACTAAGTTTCGCTTTACAAATAGAAGTTGCCTGTTAGTAGTCGAATCGGGTGATAATAGTTCAATTTACATTTCAATAAATGAATTATACTATTGTGTGCGCTGCAGTCCAATGAATTTTCGACCAGGTAAAATTTACTCCCCGAAACGAGTAAATTAAAACGTGGAACAATTATATATGTTCGACATCTTTTATTTGTAGAATATGCTTTTACGGATTTATTGAAAATTAAAGGTGAAAAATTGCACGGAACGCACCGTTAAAATGAAAAAATACACAAAATATTCAAATTATTGCGTATTTCGTGTTCTCGAAAATATGAATTTCCATACAAAATCTGCAGTCTAGTTGTGATATAAAAGTTGTTTAAATTATGCAAAGTAAACCCCTTTCGGGGGCGAATCTAAGGGAAAAATGTTCCTTCAAGAGATACAAGATCTTTAAAAAAATAGTTTATTATTCATTTTACATTGTATTTCAAAAAAGTTCAGAAATATTAATTTCGAAGCTATTTATATTTGTTATTTATAATGAAATAAATTATTCAATTACACGTACTGTAACTGTTTTATGTTTTATTACGCGTAAAGTGTTGATGTGAGTTTGATCAATCGGGCTTCTATCGGATAAAAATATTAATGAATAAATTATGAATAAATTATAAATAAATTTCAAATACTTCTAAAGCAGATTTAAAACATACTTTTACATGCTTCTTTGTAACAAAAGTAAACTTTTTATTATTTTTTAACGACGCGACAGAAATTTGTGCGAAATTATAATTGACGATTAAAAGCCGCAGTACGCATTCTTTTGCAAATATTTTTCACATAATATTGGCGTTGTAGCAAAAATTTTTCAATACAAATAATCAAACATAATACGCAAATATGTATTTTTCCCGGTTTCCGGAAATTAAATAAAAAATCTGCCGTTTCTTAAAACCTTCGTCAATGCGAGTAGAACAATTAATACTAAAACTACCGACGATTTCAATTAAACCTATTTATACCCAAAGGAATAAAAATGATAAATGTTCAAAAAAATGCATAATGCAAACAGAACAAATCTTTATCCATATATTTTACAGAAAATCACAAAAAATCACAGAAAATTGTGAAAAATGCATCCTTGTAAATTTGTAGAATTTCTATGCGAAATTAAAAACCGGTCTCACTTTTATCTCTTTTGATAATTTTAGTCTTAATCCTAGAACTATCGAAATAGTCGAATTGACTGGTTTGCAATTAATTTTCCGTACAAATTATATAAATTTACGATGATGCATCAAGAATTTGTTGTGTTTTTCTGTATCAAATATGAATAAA
>SMSQ01003693.1:30349-46860 GCA_019453375.1 Ctenoplectra terminalis | reverse complement strand
AAAAAAAAAAAATTACACAATCTCTCCCGTTAACCGCACCGCGAAACGCGCGAAGCTCGATTCTCGGTGGCAGCTATGGTGGTTAGAAACCCGCGTTTTATTTTTCGATTTCCTGTCAAGCGGGGCATGCTGACTCGGAGGAAGATCGACAGCGGCGAACACTGACCTCCCTCTACTACTTGCCTGTGTGTCCTTGGCCTTGAAACGAGAACGTGTTTCGGGAGATGAAATCCAACCGCACAGGTGGAACGATAATTGGCTGACCGTCATAGCGAATGTGTAAGGCTTGCCTTTACTTTCGCTCCGTTACGGAATCGGAGAACTTGCAGAACAAGAGGAGAGAACACGGCGTTAGGTAACGCGAGACGGTCATTCTTGTTTCGCTGGTGTGTGAAAACGATGACGCTGGAAAGAAAAAAAGGAAAGAAAAATAGAATCGAGAGAAACGTTGAAAGGATTGTTCGAAGGGTTGGGTGGGAAAAATTTTGTGGGAAAAGAAATTGTGAGATTTAATACTGGAACCACCGAAGTGGTCAAAATGACCGATTCGTAATTTTTTACAGAAATTTTATAAATCGACCATGGCATCTCTGAGCCAATTCNCGCTTCCGCTTTCATGCTTTTATGAATATTCTTCCGCATGTTTCGCGTCTGTTTTGACCAATTAAAATTGTAACAATAGAATTCTGAATACGACCATTCATTTGATATTTTACATAGGACAGACCGAGGCGAATAGGATATAAATAGGAATTCGGTCAAAAGAAAGGTTTTCAAGTTTGAAAAAAAATTAAATGGGTATTAACCCATCGCCGCAAATGACGGCTATAGCCGTCAAATTTTTGTCGATATGTAGGCAAACGACGGCTATAGACGTCATGCAAATTTTAATTATTAAAAAAATATGATGAGCAAACGACGGTTATAGCCGTCAAAAGTTTTTTTATAAAAACTGTGGCCAAATGTGATAATTTTCACTTCCAAATATACAAGTTACACTCAATTTCATCTGGTAGACATAAACAATTGAAAAAAAAAAGTGTTTCTGAGCGCCATTTCGAAATAAAAAGTGTGCGGCAATGGGTTAATTACGAATTTATAATGACAAGTAAACTTGGTACGTTTCTCCTATCATTATTTTATTCTCGAAAGAAAATTATCCGATTCGCTTCGGTCAATCTTGTGACAAAAGTAGCGAAAGTAACGAATCTCTTGTTTCAAACAAGCAACTCAAGTAACCTTTCCTTTTTTACGCGGTAAATAATTTTATACGCCGTCTCAGTTTCGCGCGATCTCATTTTACGCGGTCGGAAAACGTATCTCTCTATAATATTTATTGAAATGATTATACGGTATCAATGAGCCAGTTTATCAATAGTCACTGCTAACGTCGCGAGCAAAACGAGAAGCATCGACATGATATTTTAAAAATTTCATCTCGGCACGATACAAAAAATGTATTTAAAATAAAATTGAAACAAGTTCGCATATTTACAGCAGGTTTCTCACTTATTTCTCAAAATTAGGGAATGTTTTAACGAAAGGAAAATTCGACGAGGCAAAAACAAAATAAGCCCACATTTTCTTTGAAATTATAAATTTTTTTTTAGTCAAACAAGAGCGCGCTTAGTTCAAAAAGAATCAAAGCGGTCGATTAAAGTAGACATATTTGTACCAAAGAGATCAAAATGAATTTGAAAAGATACCTATAACAAGGGTAGCAATTCTCCGTGCATATTTTTCGCAAAGAATCGCGAGAAATCCCCGAAAATAATTTATCATAAATTCACAAAATCTCTGTAAGAAATTACGAACCAATCGTTTCGACTCGGTGGTCAAAATGTTGCCCGAGTTTACCAACCTTGGAGAAATGGTGGAGGAAAATGGGGCGCCAAGTGCTCCGGAACGCTCACAGTTCGACGAGCCACCATTGCGTCGCCTAATGACGTCTCAGCCGGTTCACGCGACACTCATCGTCTCGTTTGATCACCTTACGCAATGACTTCCTTTATCTGTCAGAATTCACTGGTCCCCATATATGATTCCGCGCGATCGCATGCCGAACAGACGCGGAATATCGCAACGCGGCCGCGGTTGTGAATAGTCTTCGACGATCGGGAACGAAGAAACTCCTCGCGTCGACCAGTGGCAGTACATAAAACCGGACTTGCATTCAGTGAATAACGAGTCTCCGCGTGACTGTCCTCTCGGCTGTCCTCTCGGCTGCAACTTGCACCATCCTGCGCAGTTTAACGTCAAATTGGGATCATTTTAAGGAACAACTTCAGGGTGCACCCTTGGCTGACTTAAATAGGGAGAGGCTGAAGAAAAGATTCCCAGAATTATTCTTTTCTTCCTTTTTTTTCTTTTCTCTTTTTTTTTTGTTGAAAAGTGGGTCAGGTATTGTGGTTGGAAAAATATGGAAACGTGTGGAGGATAAAATCTGTGGTCTGTACGTGTCTGGGAAAACGTTGGGGAATTATAGGTGCAGTGAAAGAAATTGCTTGGGAAGTTAGGTTGTCGCACTGTTGGATCGCTCGGGCGATCATCTTGGTTTGAGAAAGTGTTTATTTACGAGATAGAAGAATCGAAGGAAGAAGTGCATCGTGATTTGTATTTAGGACGAGAGGATGCGGCAATATCGAGTATTTTATTCCTTGATGTGAAGGGGAGATGAATTTTTGGTTGGTGCAAGAGGAACTCGAGAGCAACAGCTTGTTTAGTTGGAGAAGAGTGAATTGTTTGCTGTGGAAAAAAGTGTTGCTGATTTGTTTCGGAGATTTCTGGCTGGTCACGTTCTTTTTGGGTATGTGGGAAACGTATCTGTGGGAGGAGTTGAGAGATTCGAACCAAGACGAAGCGTTGAGCGTCTTGTAGCTTGGAAACGAGGAACTCGTCGGGAGAAATTAAATGAATCGGTCGAGGTAAATTAATTTTGCCGCTAAGGTGTGATAAATATTCGTGGAATATTTTTTGGTATTCAGTTGTTTCCGATGCTTTCGAATCGTTTGATTAAATTTTATCGGTACGATTCGCGAGACAGTGAGTCTCGATCGTTAATTGATCAGCCTGTACTCGACTTAACGTCTGATATCGATCTTTCATGTTTGGTCTTTAGAAGCTTCAAGATATCGAACGTTGTAAATCAAATGGTAAATAATTATTTATCAGAGACGAAGACATTGAGGAGTTGGTAAAAGAGAAAAAAAAGAAAATTAGCATTTATTGCGAAGTGATCGATCGAAGGATCGATTGTCGAATAAAAACAAGAAAGAGGAGGAGACTTAAGTTGGTGACGACTAAGGAAATAGTACAAGAGGGTTACAATGAGTATCGTAAAAGGAATTAATGGTTCCAATGGACACGTGCAGGGGTACCCGGAGGCCAAGGTAACTCGTTATCAAAAAAATATATTTCCATAACGACTTTTTATCATCTTATCGAATATTGTTCTCAATTAACAAAGATTTACGTTCACCGATAACAATCGATCCGATACAATTAAAATCATTTTCTAATTAATTGACAAAATAAGAATTATATTAAATAGAAGATTATTCGTTCCGTCATCCCTGATTTTAGTTAAAAATCTCTTAAACAATTACTGAGAAACAGATACACCGTTTCGTTATCACGTTTCCTTCGAAACGTGGTCTAATACAATTAAAATGATTTTAAAATCAATTGATAAAAATTATATCGAGTAGCGGATTATTTTTACTGTCATCCCTGGTTTTAGTTTAAAATCTCTTAAACCATTACTAAGAAACAGATACACGTTTCGTTATCACATTTCTTTCAACAACTGCTCAACACTTTCCGACGCTGAAAAAAAGCAAACAAGTCGAACATTAATCGTGACTTCGACCTTATTACGCAAACTTGTATTATCGTGAATAAAAACAAAATAAATAACCTAATCTGTAATATTTCATGTTCGTATTTATTATTGTTTAAAAAAATATGTATTAATTCTACGATCCTTTTTTTAGACTGAGCCAGACGCAGAGGAGGAAAGAAGACGGAAAAGGAAAGGTGTCATGTACCAGGTACATCTTTCCGCTAATAACATACTTTGAAACAATGTTCGAAGACTTGACAGATTGTAAATTAAATCTACGCTGTTTTCATCAACAGAATTAGGAACAACAGTTCCCGAATCACAATTGCAAACATTATTTAGCATCAGAGAAACGTGTACGCAGTAAATCGTGTTCGCACGATTACGAAACAACCCTGTTTGCAACGGAATAATCGTTTAAACGAGCGAAATTATCTAGCACGTAATTTATAAACAGAGCAGTTTTATTTATTAACGCTTTGCGCTAAGAGAAATTGAGAAAACGAAAAAAAAATAATCGAAAGATAAGAATTGGTTGTCGTTGAATAAAATTATGATGAAATGGAAGTTGCCATCAGTGGTCAGACATAACATTCCGCGTCAAAAATTGTTTATCAGCAGATTATTGCACAATTAATTTTCTTTTCCAACGACGCAGTGTCTTTGAGACGTGTCGAGAGAGAAAATTAAAAAATCCTAATAAATCCTAATAAAAAAAAAGTCTCTCGTCTCGGTTTCTTCCGAGATATTAACGCGACTGATTCGTGTTTATTAGAATTATCTTTTAAGATAACATACGTCCGCGGTAATCGAGTTCGATGGCGAAAAATCGCGAGAGTAGCCGCAGAACGGTTGCACGCGTGAAAAAATTTACATATTAATTATATGTTTGAAAATTTGAGGAAGATCGGTTCGATGGTTCTTGAGTTTTGCGCGATCATAAAAATTGACTCTTTCTTTATATAATAGTATAGATTTGGTTGTTACGATATCAGCGAGTACTGTATCAAGTGAGTCACTTCGAAGGAAAGATTTTTATCTCTTCTGTGTGTTAACTATGATGCTGTTATGACATAACGCGATAATGGGTTAAACTATTTTTTTAAGACTATTTTTTTCGGTATTCGTTCTTAATTATTGTTGCAACTTTAAAAGACAGCGAAACAACCCCTTGTTGAGGTTGATTATATTTATTAAATTGATTAAAAATTATGATAGGAATTTATTTCTTCTAGACAAATTCTTGCTCTTTTGTTGGAATATCTTGAGACATTTTTAAGAATTTAAATTGTTGTTTGTGAGTTGTAAATTATGTATTTTTTGTGTTTAGGTATATCTGAGTCAATTTTTCTTTTTCTTTTATTTATTTCTTTATGTTTTTCTTTAGAGAGTTAATTTATATTTATGATAGGATAGAAAGTAAACTGTTCTGTTTCTATTGATTATTAATCAATATTATAGATATAATCAACCCCAAAAGGGTGTCGTTTTGTTATCTTTTAAAGTTGCAATAATTTAATGAATTATTTGATTACTTATTTGCAACGTTCACGAAGCAAGTTTCAAGAAAAAATGAAATAGATGAACCATAATTCAGCAACAAAGGATAGGTCGATCTGTCGATCGCTCGTATCGTGTGTAAACTCGAGTCACTTGTATTTATTCTTTGATACAGTAACAGTGAATTAACTATTACCTACTTTTAGCTGTAGTTCACGAACGATTATTTCTTAGAATCTGCGCTTGTAAATCGTCGAAGAATTAACTTGGATTCTTGCATTTTAGCGCGCCTTAAGATAGATAACAGTTGCGCTTATCTCGTTCGTATAAATTTATTTAAAAGAATTTAATTTTATTTGAAAAGAGATTAATTTATACTTCCAAGACTATGATAATTTTTTACAGGCCATAAATTTATTAAAAAAAATTTAATTCGATTTAAAGAATGATTAATTTATACTTGAAAGATTACAATAATCTTTTTTCGAGCCTTAATTGTTTTGTGTCCCAATAAAATGGTGGTCGCAGAAATTTAAAACGTGTCAGTAAATGCAGAACGTTAATTTTCCATGTTCTAAGAGGCGAGGACGAGTTCTCGAAGATCTTTCCTAAGATCTAACGACGATCGCCCATGACGAGAAGAGAAATATAAAGGCGCACAGAGAGGAATCGACCTCTCTGTCTCGTCTTACGTAAAAAAATTCCGATAGCTGGCCTGTTATCTGTGTAATAAATTATACGGGATGCTTAATTCCTGCCACTACAAGGTGCAACCTTTTTCTTTTTCATACGCGACACTATCGTGATGCTCGTTTAATATCGGATTAATCTTCAAGGAGCTTGCTGAGGCTAAAAANGATCGCCCATGACGAGAAGAGAAATATAAAGGCGCACAGAGAGGAATCGACCTCTCTGTCTCGTCTTACGTAAAAAAATTCCGATAGCTGGCCTGTTATCTGTGTAATAAATTATACGGGATGCTTAATTCCTGCCACTACAAGGTGCAACCTTTTTCTTTTTCATACGCGACACTATCGTGATGCTCGTTTAATATCGGATTAATCTTCAAGGAGGTTGCTGAGGCTAAAAATAAATTTTAGACTCCTGTTTGTCGCACGATCGAAACTTTTTTTTTTTTACAACTGTTTGAAGACTTCTTCGTAAACTAGATTTGTTTCTGATGATAATAGATTGTGTTATAAAGCAAAGAACCATTCGAAACAGACGAACAATGATATTTTTTAGAAGAATAAAATCTCATTTATAAGAGATTCAAACGTCCAAAATTGCCAATTGTTCATTTTATAGTATCTATTGAGTAAAATAATTTTCTACCGGAATTCTACTCTTTTTTTTTTTACTACGTTTATAAAAATATTAAAATGCATAAAAATTAGCAGTTGGTAAGAAACAACTTATTTGAACATCCTGATATTAGTACACGCATGGTGCAGTTAATCGTGCTAAATTACAAGAATAGACACATACGAACGTATTAGAAAGATTTGCGTAACTCGAAATACCGTGATATTATCGAACATTTAACACAACTTTACGTAAACCTCGTGGTGACACTTCAAGGCTTAATTTAATTATTCCGTGGGCTGTCTAGCTCGTCTTCTCGGTGTACCGCCGTCTCAAACCGGTTTCGATATTGGTCACATAAGAGTAGCCTGAGATATAGTAAGGTTGTTTCGAGAAAAAAAAACCCCCAATTGACTGGCTTTTAGTAGATTTTACTCCAATTAGATTTTTTTTTTTATTTGATTTCTTATAAGTTTTCTAAGGTTGAAAGACGCTGGAATTTTTTTTTTATTTATGTAACGATACTGGAAAATTGCGTAGACTAGAGATTTGATTCTATTATCTATGAAAAAGAAAAAATTATTTTAGAGCTTTTCAATCGATTACCAACATTTGTATTGCGATACGGTCTTAATCCTTTCTGCGAGATAAGTGTGAAAGTTCTTATTCGTTTGATCGATCGCAAAATTTATCGAAGGTACAGCGAAACGTATTGCACTATTTATCGCCTATGACGAATTCAGTTAATTCGTTTAGCACCGTATTTTAAAACAAAATATTTTCATTCGAACCGGTTAACCCTGTTACGATCCTTGGGTCATTTTTTACCCAATCGAGATTTTGTTTGGTTAAAAAATTTCCTGATTTTCAGAAAAATATAAAAAAGCTACCGTCAGTGTACAAATTTGCTTTTTTTAATTTTATGTTAAAATCCTGCTATCTGTTAATTTGAAATAAATTAATATACTGTTGTAATATAGCCGTAAAAATGAAATTGAAAATTTTTATCAGAATTAGGAATTTTTTTAATCAAACGAGATCGCGCTTAGATCGAAAAGACTTCGAGAACCGTAGCAAGGTTTAATAACCCAAAACGATACGATCTATTATTCCACCGATCAGGAATCTCTATTTTTTGATAAATGAAACAATGATTGGCATTAAGCTGATCCTTCAACAATTATACCGTCCGTTTTAATTTACAATAGCTATGGTAATTCGCTAACTACACAGATGAGACTCGATAAATATGTCGCTACGTTAATTTCCCGATGACACGACGTACGAACCAGTGGGCTTGCTCTTTCATCTGCTAATTATAAATGATAATATCGATAATTGTCTCGGAGACGATACGCGAATTGTTTCGTCACGATCGAGAGTTACGATGTAAAGAGGTTTATGTAACTCGGAAATTTCCACGCAGGTTTCTGAAAAATTATCGAGCCTGTAATCCCCTCAAGGATTTCGAGTCGGAATAAATGATTAATTCATACGAAGTACTTTATAAAATTAAAAAAGAAAACACAAGATGTAAAACTGTCTTCCTCGTCTGTTAGTCATCTTCCATCGAACGAAGTAGGAAATTAAAATCGTACGATGTGCGATATTTATAAAATATTTTCTTTCAGATAATCATGTCTCTGTGCGCAAATTCCTCCGTTCTGGGCCCTTCTATGGCTTTTGGGTACAGCGCGGTGGCATTGGGACCGTTGATGGCACCTACAAGTGACGTGAAAATCGACAAATTCCAAGCGAACTGGATTGGTCGGTACCATTTGATAAGAATAACATTAAAAGATTAAACAATATTGTCTTTGAGATTTGTTCGCCTGAAAAAAGGTTTTCTAATTTTTATAAAAAGAAAACCTTTGGCGCGAACAGCAATTTCTAATCGTCCGATTAATTCACAGCCACCGCCACAGCGCTGGGGATACCACTTGGTTGCATGATCTCCAGTTTCACTATGAGACGAGGAAGAAAACTGAGTCTTTTGATAACGTCCGTCGTGTCCATCGTCGGTTGGTTCGTCATTTATCTCGCCGGAACGTACGAACAGATTCTTGTGGGCAGAATCATATCCGGAATTGCAACAGGCACAGCCTCGGTACCGGCTACTGTTTACAGCGCGGAAATCGCATCGCCCAAGTGGCGATCAACAATGATCACGTGGACCAGTATAGCGATTGCCATTGGTGTCTTAATCGTCTATATTTTTGGATATGCTTTCAAGGTAATTAAAATTTTTCTTCCTTTTTTTTTCGAGACTCTCTACCACCGATTAATTTTAAGCCTTGAGGTATTTTCTAGTACTGTATATTTAACTCTTTTCTATCTTTTACATTCATAGTTATTTCTATAACACGTTTCTGACGTTTTTCTATTTTTTAGCTTCGTCTAATTTTTAGCTTCGCGCCATTGATTTAAACAGAATAGGGTAGGGCGAGATAAATCGAATCATTTTCTTTCGATAGCGAAAAAACAATAGTAAAAATATACAAAGTTAACTTCTTATTATAAATTCGTTTAGTACGAACATTAATAATCAAAATTTCTTTTAACTCAACAATCTTTCGTCCGACTGAATTCCCATTTTAATTCGATTCTACTCGATCCACCCTAATATGTTTCCAAAACCCCCGAGTAATTTAAATAACCCGCAGAATCATCAAACACGCGCAAAAAAGAATTCTAAAATATACGGTAAAGAAGAATTAACTGAAGCTAAAAATTTCCAAACGATAAAACTCGCTCCTTCGAGTCGATTTCTCCAACTAAAAAGAGATATCTTGCAGAAGAAATACGGTAATCGGAACTCTTAACTCTTTCTTAAAAAATCACAACAAATTGTCAACTTCAACTCACCATCGAACCCCAGCAACTCGCCAGCGAACTCACGCATCGAACCCCGAAGCTTTAGAAACTGACGATCTTTCTTTTTCAAAGGACAACTGGCGAATGGTGGCTCTGATGTGCGCCCTGTTCCCCCTGGTCTCAGCCGTGCTGACCTTGGCCATCGTCCCAGAAACCCCGATCTGGTTGCGAGACAGAGGTCGTCTAGACGAGGCGTTGCAGGTGTTGAAAAGGTTCCACGGTATTCCAAAAAACCTGCCACCCCCGTCACAGCTCTATCAAGAGTTAAAGCCCCGTCCTCTGCAAAAGAAACAAAATTTGATGAAACACCTGCTCAAGAGGAACGCTGTGTTACCGTTTGGCATTATGCTCGGTTACTTCTTCTTCCAGCAGTTCTCTGGAATTTTTGTCGTGGTCTACTATGCTGTGGACATTATACAGAGCGCTGGAATCACCATAGATCCTTACTTGGGGGCAGTTCTGATAGGTTTTACCAGACTTTTAGGAAGTTTACTAGTGGCAGCGGTGTCTGGAAGATTTGGCAGGCGAAAACCGTCGATAATTTCTGGATCTGGAATGACAATTTTCATGGGAATACTGTCCGTCTATTTGTTGATAAAGGACAAAGGGTACCTTGTAAACGATGGCGGTCTCATTCCTGTAATATGCGTGCTCATGTATATTTTTATGAGCACCCTCGGCTTCTTGGTCATCCCGTTCGCCATGCTGGGCGAAGTTTATCCTACAAAAGTGAAAGACGTGTTAACGGGATTGACCACGTGTATCACTTACATATTCAGCTCGATCACGGTGAAAACTTACCCCGATATGGAGGCCACGATGGGCAGGGACGGGGTGTTCATTTTCTTCACCGTGTTGTCGTTGCTCGGAACGATATTCGTGATATTTCTGCTGCCTGAAACTAAGGGGAAGACGTTGAGAGAAATCGAGGATATGTTCTCGAGGAAGAAGGAAATTGTCGATTCGCAGGAGAAAGAGAAAATGGTGGATCTCAGAGATGTTTCTGGACGAGCGTAATTTTGGGGGATAAATTAATCGATTGATTCTACTTAAATAAAATGGAAGAACGAGGAAGTTTGTAGATGCCATCTACAGGAATTGCGTCTGGAAGACAAGCAGGGGAAATTAAAAGATATTATGTGATTGAAAATACTCCTAATTTCGAGTTTCTAGAAAAATCGAAGAACATTGTTGGAAGATTTGTTTAATTCGAGAAACGAACGTGAAGTCGAAATGATCTAGAACGATTAGAATTTTCATGCACAAAGAGTATCTTGTGAGTCTAGCTTCGTTAGTTAACTGATTATTGTTAACGCGTTAAAGAATTATAATACGTTGCAATCACCTGTCATCTGTGTTCGTTTACTGTTACTGTAATTTAAAAAATAGCATCTTAATTAACGCCGAGATAATATTACGATATATTTTTGTACTGTCTATTAATAAATATTTGAAAAGTTCGTAAAAATATGATCACTAATTCTATCCTTTTTTCTAAACGCAACCGCGTTGATTTATAAGCGAACTATCGTCGGTAAGGGATGATTCGTGTTTTTGTCGTGATTCTAATTATTTTCTTATAAAGATTTTTACAAAGTTATTCGCACGTTTGTATCCACATAGACGGAAGAAAGACGTTGTTCTTTGATAATGGGTTTTATTTGAGAATAATGGAAGCAAACGATAAGGAACGTCAAAGGCGATTGACACGATTAGTAAGTAACGCGATATTATTTTATTAAAATCCATTATTTTTTTCAGCTTTCATTCATCTCATTCTTAAATTTCCTCTTGAAATAATATTTCGTAATCTAATATATTTTATTTTATTTAAACATCGGACACTGATGTTGGCAACACTTTACAAGATCGAAGAAAAGAAACAAAGAAAGGTATGGTTGAAAGGAGATCAGGATCTTTAAAAACGATGAATAAAAAGAATAAATAATCTTGTTTATCATTTCTATTATTAAAATCTTAAATAATAAATTAACAAATGTCGTAACAATCGCGATAATTAAATAACAAACACAAAATAACGTACAGATGTGGAAACACGAAAATGTTTGAGGGTGGTTGAGAATGTGATGATAAAGGGACAGAATGATAACTCTAACTACTGATAATAGTGATGATAATAGTAGCAAGCGATAATAATATAATAATAATATTAATATTAATAATATATAATAATATAATATAATATAATATAATATAATATAATATAATATAATATAATAACATAATAATAATAAGAATCGATGCTCGATAGCGGAAATAAATTATTATCCGCGAGGGTGACTCGCGGGGAAATCGACTTCTCTCTTTGAGAAAAGTCATTCAGTCGTGTAATAATTGATAATTACAGTAAAAATCGATTTCTCGTCTTACTCGAGACTCGTTCGTTCTCTACCATTTCCCATCCCTTACGAGCGATCAATTGCACCACCGTGAAATTCATTTTTTTTTTTCATTTTTTTTCTTTTTTTTCTTTACATCTCATCGAATTCTTAACGAAACCAACGACAAGGTGGATGAATTTTAATTTACGCTAGGGAATCAAGTGTTCGAGATAGACAAAGATAATGGAAAAACTAGAAAGGAGGAGAAAAGGTAGGAGGGAAAAAGAAAGGAACGCGTGTCGAGGATTACGTCGAGATACGAGATTAACAAAAATTAATACGTTGTACGCTTCGGTGCGACGTTCTCGTTAACATTTTTTTTTCTTCGGCCAAAAATTAAGACAAAAAAAAAGAAAAAAAAACGATTGAACATTAGCTTGCCGGAAGATTGATCCAACATTGAGAGGAATTTCGACGTTGGTCCCAAATGAATCATTTGGAAGAAATAGAATATTAAAACCGCGACGTGTTAGCTAAAATATAAATTAATACTCCGATAATAATAAAAAGTTCATTTAACACTTTGGTCTTCGTTTTAAACATCCCGTCACAAGTTTTATAAAATATCAGACCATCCCATAAATAATACGAAAGATTTCCTCTTCTCTAAAATCATTTCCTCTTCTTTAAATCATTTATTTCTTATAAAAAATCTTTCTATTTCTTTTCTATTCGCATTAATTATGCGATGACCTAATTTCAAAAAACACTCAATACCCCTATAACAAGAAACGAACTTAACTTGTCACGGTTCTAAAATAAATACACCCCATTCTCTCAAAGAGAAGGTGTCTTTCAACCCGTCAATACTAATTCTTAAAATTCCAAATTTATTAGGACCAGCGAGAAAATTGAAGGGAAATTCAATATTGGATCAAAATCGAGGCCGATACCGGTCGAGTATTCGGAATACCGTAAACGATGAATATCGATAGTTCGCGTTACACCCTCTTCGAGGGGCGCGAGCAATTTTGTTCTCCTAATTTCTCGCGAAAGACCGATCATAGCGAGCGGAATCGTTTCGTTTTTCTCCGTGCTTACCGCTCACGTTCTCGCGTCTCGTCTTTCGAACCAGCGATTATCGGACGACTGTTCGGTACGTGATCGTTAGATCAACAAAGAATTCGCGGATCTCGGCGATTTCTGATCCGTGGATCTTCGTGAATCATCAGTCGATTCATCGTGTTCCCTTGAAATCGATCGATACGAGCGTGATCGAGCGAAAGAAGGATAAAAAACGAGAGAAGCAAAATGATACAGTTGGCCGATCGAAGAATCGATTTCTAGGGACACGATCGTCCGATAACTTAACTTTTTAAACAGGTATCTCTGTCTTTTTATTTTTTATACAAATTTATCGAGACAGAGATACCTTATTTTACTAGCAACGTACAGATAGTTCCATAAATTTCCGTACAAACATTTCCAGCGTGCTCTGTGCTTAAAAATAATAGGAAGATGTAATTATAAACGCGAGTCCATAAAAGTTTCGTGTAATTGGAACGATTATAAATTTTCGGATAAAACTTTCACGCATTATTTTCAGCCATAGAACACGACCAAGCAAAGAGCGTAAAGAAATCTATAGAACATCCTGCAAAGAAGTTTCCAAACAAAAGAAAAAGAAGAAAAAAAGAAGCTAGAAGATGATCGGTAAGGCTCGATTTACCTAAGCTGTTCGCTCGAAACGACAGTGTTCTCTAGCAGCATCCTATGAGGTCAGTCCTCTTCTTTTCAGTCCAAGTTTTCTCTCCTGATATCGCGGATGATCGTCTTCGATTCGCTTTTTAAGGGGATAGAGAATGTTTCACGCGTCGACGGACGATCAATAATTTGCTACCTTAACCATCTAGTAATGTCAGTAAAGCTCTCGTTGCTGACGAAGGCCGAATCCTTGTCCCGTGGCAATTCGACCTTCTGATAAAGCTTTGTCTAAAAATCAGAAGCCTCTCTTCAGCTGATTCCTCGTTACTCCCAATTTCCGTGAAGCTCCTTAATCGTGGATGCCCGAAGACCTTTCATCCAACGATCGATCATGGTTGCCTAGGTCGTTGAAGTTTCGTGTTCCCTTCGAAGCTTCCTCGAAGCAACCCTCGAGTCCTCGAGTCAGCCCTGTTTTCTTCATGGCTAACGGGTTCGAGCCTAAGTTTCAGCCCTATCGTCTCTCGAATCGAAGTTTGAAAGTCACCTCGGGCAGAGCGAGATTTCCCTTCGGGATCGTGTAATTCTCGTTATGCACGGGCATTATCGTGAAGTTCTTCAGCAACGTGGCCAGCACGGTGAAGCTCACGTACTGGACCAGTTTGTAGCCCATGCAGGACCTTCGACCCCCACCGAAAGGCAGGAAGTGCTCTGGCTTGAGCAGCCTTCCGTTCTGCACGAATCTGTCGGGCATGAATTCTTCGGGCGCGGTCCACAGATCCGTGGACATGTTCAGATCGTAATTGTTGAGGAAGATGAAGGTGTCCTTTTTGATTCTGTAACCTGAAGAAAAACGTACAAGATCTATTAATCTGTGAATTAAGAACAGATAAAATAAGACTCAAACGAGTGCTACTCTTTGAGAAATCCTGATACTCGGATAAAAATATCAAATCTTAAGTTTAATATGGAAAATTCTAATTATAATAATGTTAAATAATTATATTTTAATACGCGACTTGCTTCAGGACTCCATGATACTATTTAAAGAATTAAAGATTACAAAACTTACCAGCAATCGAGCTATCTTGATTAGCCACGTGAGGAACGATAGGACTAGCGATTATCCTGATTGTTTCCAAGATGATGGATTCCACGTAAGGCAGGGACCGTCTGTTCTCCAGCCCTACATAGGTTTCAGCGATACCAAGACTATCGATCTCTTCCTGCGCGATTTTCTGAATGTTCGGACGAGTGGCGAGGAATCCCAAGACCTTGACCAAAAGGTTCCCAATGGCAGAGTGTCCGCCAATGATGTCCTCCATGACGAACAATGCCGTGTTTAAGGACATCTGAGGCTCTGCTCCAGTTTTTACATGATTGATCAGACAGTCCAGGTAGTTTTTCTCAGGGACCACACCGTTCCAGGTGTTCAATCTGTCGGAGATGATGTTCTTGATGACGAACTTGCGGATCTCGTGACTCCAGTGTGCCATTCTTGCCATGTTTCTGCTATGCAGCGGCATTAAGAATGGCAAGAAGTCGGCTGCGTAACCCTGGTTCACTTCGAAGAAGACTCTATCGAAGTTGGCGATCATGCCGCGGAAGCCATCGTGCTCCAGATGGAAGTTCTTCGAGGAAAGATAGGTAATGAAAATATTGGCGCAGCAGTGGAGGATCAGCGGTTTCGCGTGCACGTTCATGTTCGATTGGGAGTGAAGATGGTCCACCATTACGTCCATCTCTTCGCCAATTATTCGGTTGAGGTCGTTGAAACGGGCAGAAAAGGCGCGAGGAAACGTGTACGCTCGAAGCATCTCCCTTCGGGCTTTCTGTACTTCCGACCAGTTGCAAAATGCCAGAGCTGCAATAAGAGAGAAGATTTTTTTTTTAACACGATCTTGAATATTGTAGCTAAATTTTTGCTTAAGAAAATTAGAAAAGTTTTACCGTTTAATTAAATGTTTTTTAATTGCGAATATTATAAAGAAAAACAAATATTCTAGTATTTTATATGGAGTTTAAAAAAAAAACAGTGAATGCGTTACGGTTTAAAAAAAAAGCTCCAAGTCCCGTACAACAGGAGGAAATCAGGAAGTGCGCGATTTAAATTTTCCTCGTGCGGATACCGGTATCCATTGACAGGGATAAATCGATAACGGAAATCGATCGTGGAATTCACCGATTTCCTTTGATGCTTGCGCCAAGGTAGAATAAATGCGGGCGCGTTGTTCTCCATTTTCCAACGGCATTTCGCGACACGATTATAGGTAAACGTGTTTCGAAATATTGTCGCTAGGCAAGAAGAACAAAAAGAAAAAAAATAATAATAACGAAAGGAATGGAAAAGAAAAATTCGTCGACGCGTGTTCTTTCTCCTCTCCCTTTCCGTTGTCGTTTGTCTTTCTCCCTTCTTCGCGTTTCTCTTTCTCTCTTTTTCCGACCAGGAGAACGCATACACGGAAATACAAGCCAGCAGATGCTGATCCCGCATACTCGACAGAAAATCGATTCACCGGCGCGTGAGCCAGCGGCTCGATTTGAAATCGAAGCGGCCTGCCAGCACACCAGAACAGGAAGTGACCTGGTTTCTCGCGCGTTGCCAGGATATAACAATCGACCCGACTTCTCGAGCACAGGGAAATACACAATTTTCGGATCCTGTGGGAAATTTTGCTCGAGTCGGATGATTTAACTTCGGTTTGATCGATTGCACCGAACAAGGACGAGTTACGTTTCGTGCAACGATAAAGTTATTTCACGTTTAACACGAGAAACGAAATCTTCTTGATTCGTACTTTACTAATTTTATACATCCTAGACTGTATTTCTGGACTCCGAGATACTAAATTTTCCGAACAACTTTACCAAACATAGAAAAATTCTAATTAATCTCTCGAAGAACATTGTGATATACATAGACATAGATTTTATAATTTATAAGTTTC
>SMSQ01003693.1:0-29179 GCA_019453375.1 Ctenoplectra terminalis | reverse complement strand
TTTTTTTTTTTTTTTTTTTCTTTTCTTAATTCGACAGGAGACTTTGTCGCGAACAGTGTTACATAACCGCGAGACACGGGTGTTTTGAATAATAAAAAATTACTATCGACGAGGCGCTTTGCACGAGGAACGAGTTGTCGAGCGTCTCAACGGGATGTCTAATTAATTCCGATCGTTAGGGACGATTAAAGTTTACTTGTGAATTATTCACGGTTAGAAAAAAAATGTTTCTAGAAATGGCATTGATTTTACGGAGATTGTTTGCTGTTTTTTTTAAATAAGTAATCGAAAAAGAAAGGAAAGAAAAATATTCGCGAAGATCGAAATGGTAATTTAAGAAAAAAAAAAAAAAAATTGGAAGGGATAACGTAAAAGAAATTTTCTTACAATTCTCCTTGTTTCCACCGAAGAGCAGATTGTATCTGGTGAAGTTTGGCCTGGAATCGAAATGATGTCCCTTGATAGTTAGCACCTCTCTGATGTTCTCCAGGCCATTCACGACCGCGCAGGGCACGGATCCCATCCTGAGCTTGATCACCTGGCAATCGAAGTCCCTAACAAGGTCAGCGAAAGCTTTGTAGGGTACGTCGTAACGTCCCAGGATATGAAGGGAGCCCAGAATTGGCCACGGTTTGGGTCCAGGTGGTTCCGGTAGAACATGGTCATCACCGTCTAGGATGATGTTCTTGGCCGTCTTCTTGGATCTCAAATGATCCAGCAGGATCAAGGCGAGTGACAGGAAGGTGATAGCGATTAGGAAGCACGTGGTTGCTGTTAGAGGGATCATCTTCGAGCTTTTCTCTCTTCTATTCACTCACTAACGCTTGTCACAATGTGATATTCGTGTCGTGTTTGTGGAGAACTTTGGTACCCCGACCTACGGTACCTGGGTCACGAGGAATGATTCTTTGAGTCTTTTTAAACGAAAGCTCGGAAATCTTGTAACACGTGCGCCGATGCAGTTTCGAGGGATCAAAACAATCGATTCGTCGGTGACAGTGTTCTCCAAAAGAAATGATCCTCGATGTACGAAAGAGTAACGAGAGATATGGTCGGGCTAGGATTGATCGATACAGAAATTTGTTCGATTCTGGAAAAAATCGACAAAAAAAAAACAACAACAACAGCAACAACAACAACAAATGCGATCACTTTCTCTCCGGCTCGAGAATCGAACGGATCGAAGAATATCGGCAAAGTGTTCGACTGTGTACGAGGATAACCCTAAATTGGCTGATCCGCGAAGTGTCCGTGAAACGAAAAGATGTGTCGTGTCTGTATCGGTAGATCGGTTCGTTGGTCCGTCTGTGAACGGTCAGCCGATCTGGCTCGGTCTGTGGGGATAGGATGGTTGGCCGGCTATCTTATATAGCGGCGTAATGTAGTCAGCACATTTGCGTCGCCTGTGCGCCTCAACCCCATACATATGAAATCATGAGGTGGTCTCTGTCGTACTCTGTCGTAAGTGTATACACAACCCGGTGTGTTGCTGGTGCTGCTACTGCTGGTAGAGAGACGAATTTCAAGAAAGCACCGAGAGAGCCAACTTCTCCGACATCTACGTTCGTGTGTGGAACGGGAGAGCCCGAAGAAGAAGGGCTGGAAAGGTGGAGGGAGCTGAACGGAAGGATGATAGAAGGTATGGAGGGGAAGGAGGGAGATCCAGAATGGTGAAGGGGCTGGAGGAGCAGGGGATTCTACAAGAGATACAGAAGAGGCAAGGGGAGGGGGTGAACGACGGTCGGAGTGGGGTCCAAGTAGGGCCCAAGCTGGGCCAGACTGGGCAACGAAGGGACGCTTCTTGCCCTTGACTTCTCTTCTTAAGGTGCCATCGGGTTTTCTGGCAGCAAGGTGGTGTGCCTCCAGTCCAACGAGCACCTCGTGAGACCGGCTACTGCTCCCATCCACACCAGACACACGGTTCATTCCGCTCTTATTTCGATGTACTTGACGTTTATTGATTCGGGACGCTGCCTATGGTTCACCAATGCTTCCAGAGAGGCCCTTCGGTCCCGGTACCAGGGACCCGGCTCTGAAAACCATTCGTTTTTCACGGCGGAGACTCGATCCAGTTCGTTAGCGTGACCAGATGGGCCATTTAAGGGCGATCGAAGGGTGAACAGAGAGGAGGGACGCGAAACGAGTCGGTGCACCGAGAGAGAAAAACTTTCTTCGGAGCTTGGCTCGTTGCTTTTTACAACGGAATTTGGGCAACTGGAAAAGTGGAGTAAGCTACGGTTTCGCCTTCTGTTTCTTCGACGCACGTCGTTCCACGATTTTATCCAACTCTCCGTTGAATCGATCTTTCACGATGCTTCCGACGAGCGGGTTCGCGAATCTACGCGTCTCGGTACCGTTTCGTCCTCGTATTTTTCAACCGAGTATTTTCCGATTATGCGGAAAGAGTTACGCATTCGTCGGTGATTCTGTGAAACATAAATGGACAATCGGAAGCACTGCTTTGGTTCTTTTTTTTCTCTCTTTTTTACAAACGCAGCGGTTGAGTTGGACGTTTTGTTTTTTTTTCTTTTTTTTCTTTTTTTAATCCGAACGTTTCGCTCGATCAGCGAGAGACTTTTTCTACTACTTCCGATCGGGGAAAATTATTCCTGAATCTGTAATATCTTTCTACGGGATGTTGAATGGAGGTTACGCAATTCTGTGACGAGCCACCAGCAGGAAGACGCGCTCGGTTCGGTTCGGTCGACGTTAAAGGAGAAAAAAGAACGCTTTCACTGGCATTTCCACGCGATGCAAACATAGAATTGAGATCGGAACAATGAATGACGTTCTTGGCGTTGCTACTATAAATACTGACCGTGAACGCTACAAAGGAATCGTTGCATCTTTTTCGAACGAGCAAACGTACAGGAAAAGTCAAAGTTTGCCATTGATTCGACGTAAGGTAACAATTGCCGTAATCGAAAATGTACTTGTTTTTCTTTTCGCTCCTCTTCGTGAATTATCGATGGTTCATCCTGATGTTTCGATGGAAAATTATGACGTCTGTGATTCTACAAAAATTGAACCGATTCGCAATCAGCGAAGATATCGGATTAAATCGCCAATCAGCTGAATCGATCAGCTGAATTATTGCAAACGAGAGCATTCGACGTTACAGTGTCTTCGAATCGGATATTAGCCGCGAAATTCACCAAGTTCACCACTGATAATTTTCTGTAACAAATATTTTTCATTTCTACAACTTTTCCAACGATGTACTCCTCAATTTTGATGAAGCGTAACATTATAAATTTATTATTATCGATAGATAGGAGCATTTGAAATGTGACGAAGAAATAAAACAGGAAAAAGGAGCTGTTACAATTTTTTAACCGCACAAAAATTGTAATAAAAAATAAAGAAACGTTTCTTAAGGGAAAATCGATCTGCGAGAACGTAAAGATTCGATCGTGAGTTCGTAGAAATCTGTACCGTAAGGAAAAGAAAAGAATTTGATTGATAACGATGAGAAAGAATTAAAAAATAAACATGAATTCGGTGAAAAAAATCTGGTAACGTCTCGATCTTCTAGTCTCTTCCATAGCCACACGCGAAAATGCTGGATCGCGCGTCAACATTGAACGCGGCGATCATAGTAGGTCAGTTCAGTAGAATCGAATTGAGTCAGACGCAATTATTTTCGACGCTGAATCTAGCTGATCTACTTCACACCTCGAGAACTTTCCTCGATACGTATCGAACTGTCGCATAACTTCCGCGAATTCATGGAATTTTCTTACCAACGCTACCGGCAGGAATTAACAGAAAAATCTCGAAGCTACTCAACGTCTACTCAACATATTCGGTAGACTCTAAGAACTCTCACTTTTTTTTCTTACGTTTGAAGGTTTCGTTTCAAACCTTGCGTTTAGGAAACATTCGACCTTCGAACTTCCGAAAGCGAACTAAAAAAAAAAAGAAAAATTTTCAACCCTTGTCGAAACATAAAATCTTAGCAATTTTATAAAACTG
This sequence comes from Ctenoplectra terminalis, assembly GCA_019453375.1. Classification (NCBI taxonomy): domain Eukaryota; kingdom Metazoa; phylum Arthropoda; class Insecta; order Hymenoptera; family Apidae; genus Ctenoplectra; species Ctenoplectra terminalis. The sequence continues at coordinate 25,204 of SMSQ01003693.1, read as the reverse complement.
CAACGAACAGACCAAACACTTTTTCTTCTCGACTCTAAGAATTCTTCCAAGCTTCGTAAAAAAAAAAAAATAAAAAAATAAAAAAAAAAAAGATTCCAAAAAGACGCTGCAATAAAATCGAAAATCGGCCCTGAAAGCGAGCGCCCAGAGTCTCGAGGCATCCCTGAATGGGAACGTAGCCCTGAAAGCTCGGATAAGAGAAGGACAGCCGCGTTATCAGTGTTCGGTGACGATGAGGAAGCACGCGATGAAGAGTACACTTCGAATTCGTTTGAATCGATGAATAAAACATGAGCGAGTGGTGTGTTATATGTGCGACTTCCCCCACCTGGTTCATTCCCCACCCCTGTTACGGGGCAGCCTTTTTTTTCCCCTCTCGAACGGTGCGACAGTAGGAGATTGCTTCATCCGTATCGAGAGGCATTATCGAGCGTCGATTTCTGGGAAGCTAGCGGTACCGGCCTCTGACCGGCAGCTCGAAATCAGCTTAGAGAGGAGGCGCATAACGGGAAAACTCTCGACTCTCTTGCACGACCCAAAGCTCCTTTTTGTCGGGCCTCTTTCTCCTCCCCCGCGGAATTTTTCATTTCGCTTTCGATCGGTGCTAGTCGGCGAAGACTCCCTCTCGTACAGCAGCCCCAATTCTGTCACCATGATATTCAATATCTGTCAATTTTTATCCTTGGCTATTTTCTTCGCGCGTTTCGAGTCGATTGGGGTGGTTTTTGTCATTTTTAAGAGAGTCGCGAAGCGTTTGGATAATTTTTTTGGAGGTTCTGTTAAGTCTTTTAAGCTTAAGTGTTTCGATAAAAAAAAAGGTGTGGGGTTACTTTTTTAAAAAAGTGCTTTTCTCGTAAAGATGGTCGTTCATAGTGGGGTCAGAAGAATCGGTTGGCCGGCAAGATGGCTGAAACGACTGGGCCCTCGTCTGGGGTGCGTGTGAAATTAAATTGGTTGGCAGCCTATCGTCTATTGAAATGCTTCGAGTCACGCGAGCAACTTTGGGGTACTGATTCGTGGATTCTTAAAAATTGATCATGCGAGCTCTCATGTTTTGTCTCTGAAATTCCGTCTCGGATAAACGGGCTGGATTGTAAAAATAATTTAACGAGATGATAAATTAATTTCATGAATCGTATAGAAAATCCTAAGAAAGTCATAATTTCCAATATTAACCTACATAATTATTACCGAATAAAAAACATCTCAAACGATACGACTTTAGAAATTCTTCTCTAAATATTAATTTAATTTCTCAACCAATCAAATTTTATTATATTTCCGGGATAAAAATCATACAATATTTAAGCCGGAAAGAAATTTCTCCGGTCGATAAAAATATCGAATAAAATGATAAGAAGAAGAAAAAAAAAAAAATAGCTGAGACCAAACAGATCACGTTTTACGTAACAAAGGTTCGTCCACGTGGCTGGACCGAATTACAAGGAATCGCCGGCTGAATTCTCAGAATATGGCCGCGTTTTCTCGCGATCTTGGCTCGATCTTGATCCCACGCAAGCGAAGCGCCTTGGCTCGCGGAATTTCAAGATCGCGGCGCGTCCGCGAAAAGCGAATCGGCGACGAGCCGAGAGAGGTGGACCGAGAGGTAAGACGGATCGGTCCGATCCGTTGGACGGATATCGGGAACCGGCCAGACTCGACGAAGGTCCCCGCATCGACCAAAATCAAGGTTCCGCTTCGTTTAACAATGAAACGATACCGGATGTCTTGGCTTATCCTTATGCCGAGCCACTGACGATCGCATTTACATCGCGAACGAGCAGGTTTTACTCATGGGAACCGTGCGAAAACGCGATGATTTACGATCGAGCGACGTGACAGGTGCCTCTTACGATCCCAGAAGATCGTTTTCGCACACGTTTTTTTCCATCGCGTCAAACTGAACGGTAAAGTTGTCCTTTGAACGAGGAAAGTGAAATTGGACAAAGTTTTCCTCTTTGAAGCGGAAGAGGCTGAAAATGTTACACATTCGAGCGAGCAGCAGGTGATTTCTCTTGAAAGAAATAAGTCGACGGTATTTAATTCTCGAGAAAATTGTGACTGAATGTTTATCGAAGAGTCATCCTCGGTCAGGAGGCTGAAAAAAGCGTGGTTTTTAGAGAATTCTTTTTTCTTTCGATTGTAATATATTCAAACAATGTTTTCGTGTTTCAAACAGTGAGTTTTAAAGAGTCAGAATTTTTTTATTTGAAATGTACATAAATAACGAAGTTTATTCTGTTATCAAAAGTGTATTAGGTATGCAAGTCTGGAGCTAAAAAATTTTGTTGCAGTTTTGTGAATTATTTTTCGCATAAGAAATCATCTTCTGCTCGTACAATTTGTTTTTTTTTTTTTATATGATATCTGTTTTTTTTTTGGCGAATAAAAAGTATAAAGTGTGATGAAACAGTGTTAAGATGAGCACTGATTGTTTTAGCAAGAAGAGTGAATCCGAAGAAAGTGAGACAACCATTGCGGCTCGGTGACACACTTTTCTGAATGCCTAACAGCAACGACGTTCGAATCGCAGAAATTTAATTAAACTTTTGAATCTATTAAAAAATGATCATTGAAATAAAATTGAGCGTTCCTCGCAACGACAAATTTTAGGCGTTTCGAGTTAATTTTCTTTGTCAAAGTTCTTAGGTTTTATACGAAAATTGTAAATTATATGTACGACAAAAAGTTAGGATTTATTTTGGGAAGATTCCAATGATGGCACCGCCGACGTTGCCATAGATAGATCATCGTGATAAAATTCTGCTTGATATTCGTATTTCTCGATACGATGGCGACCAGTGCCGAAAATCAAGGTTGCTTGGATTAGCGATGAATAAAATCGACAGACGGTGCTCCTCTGTTTCGCGTTAGACCATGAAGCTGCCCTCGTCCTTTTGTCAAGGCTTCTCAGACGACAGAAATTAGCTTCGAGCATTTCAATACATTGTGAAGTATGATAAGCCAAGAGGTAGTCTAAATTAAGGAATTGCAGAACGAAGTAACTCCTTGAAGATAGAAGTTGCTTGAGATGAAACAGTTCGAGATAAAAATTTGAGCACAATATTCTGTTACAATCTGATACCATGAAACCGGACAATTTATAAAATAGACTCTTCTAAATTTTGTTATAATTATTTTTCTTTTTATTCAGAATAAAATCTGAAAGCGATAAAAATATCATAGCTAAAAAGAAAACGGAGCATTGCGATATAATAAAATGTAAACAAAAATATTCTAGAATATTCATTAATAGTCGTCAGACGAGTATCGCTTGACCAATGAAGAATCTAGAATGCCGGAGTAACCGAAAAGCTCAGGAATATTCCACTGTCCTGGATAGAGCTTGGTTCCGGCTATGGGGTTACGAGTTATGTAAGAAATTATTGAAAATGTAACGGCTTGTCCCCCACTTTCTTGCTCCTTATCCCTTCTCTCCTGCATCGAGAAAGAGCGCGTCCCGGTGACGTTGATCTGCATGTAGCGGTCGTGCATTACGCTCTAACGGTCACGAGGCGATTTATACATAAGTGCATACAGTTGTCTGACTATTTATTGTAAACACTTGTATGCTCCAACGTTTCCTTCTTTTATCCGACCATTTGTTCTTTCTCGAAAGAAGGGAACGTTTAATTGAATAGAACAATAATTTGCATGATGGTACAGTGCATCTGTGCATCCTGCAATGCATCCTGTATGATTAGCATTATTCTGAAAATAAAATAAAAATAATAAACAATTAATTCTCATCCATCAACATTATAAAACTCTTCACTATCTTTTTTTTTAATATAATTAATATCCGAGGTTCTTTTTTTCAATACAACTAGTTTATACGTGAAAATAAAATAAAATAAAATTAGAAATAATAGCTATTTGAATTATTACTGTATTAAATATAACAGATGCAGTTTCAGTATTTGCAGATTCTTAAAAAATCGCAATCTTAGTAAATAACCTATTTCTTTAATAACAAATATAATTTATTCTTAAGTTAAACTGTTTCATCACATTTTTAGGATGTTCTCTCCACTTTTCTAAGTCTAACGTTTACACTACACATGCAGCTGTATTAAAGCTCAGCCGAGGTTTCAAAAACTTAACAAAAATAAAAAGGAAAAATATGTTTGAAAATAAAATTAAAAGAAGAAAGAAAGACACGGTAACAGACCGTCGATTGTATTAAATATATAATTATACACATATAATTTGCCATCTTCGACCGCATACATAACGCAACGAGCAAACGGGAGCAGAGACTTCGAACGGTAGTAACGCTGGCTTGCATTATTCGTGATAGATACATTTATGGAGCTAGCCGACCGCTACCAATTCCTCCGCCACGATTTTATGCGATCGATGGGATCGTTACGGGTACGCGAGCCATGCAAATGCCGATCGAAGGTAAAAGTTTTTTCTGTCTCGCGACCGAGATACAGGAAGTCTTCCACGTTTCGCGGCGCGGTGGAATTGGGACGTTGCATAACACGGCGCCGAGCTCCGCCGTTTCCACCGCTAAATTGATCATTAGGATCTATCGAGGTTGCCGAGTCCGTGATCGCCTCTCCCTTGAAATCGTTACATCTCTCTCGAGGAACAGCTAGCCGCACTACATTTTCAATTCATTCTGAACGCGAAAAGCCTTTTCCATCAATCAGAACTGTGCATTAGCATCGATCGATGAATCATACATCTTTCGAATCGGCAGACACTTTTCTTTTTTATTCGACAATCGACCGTCGAGAATCTGGAACATCTTGAATGAAATGGAATTTCATTTTTTCTTCTTTTTTTTTTTATTTTTCTCGAGATCGTCGATACGAATGCGTTTCATTTGTAACAGTGTTAGATGCTGTTCGAAGTAATTTTTATTCGTTTATTCGAAACGTGGCAATTCGTAATTCGTTCTCTTGTTTTTAGAGAAAAATCTGAGTTATCTTTTTTCTTTGAACTTTCAGAAATTGCATGACGTTCGATGATGTTCAGGGGGTAGAAACCTTCTTTGATTCCTTTAGAAGATTTTTTTAATATGCTGCTATGATTGATCTCTGAGATTTTTTAGAAAATAGCTGAATCAGACAAATATAAAATGAATTGAAAAAAGAAATTCATTTGGTTTATTGGAGAAATTTGAATAACGAATAAGAGATAACACGGACTTACACGGTTCGTAACAGACAAGACGCGAAGGTATTTGGTTCTAGATGGAAAATTAGCATCGTCCGTAACGGAGACTCGAGCTTGCCAGGCTCGGAGGGAATCTGTAGAATTGAGAGCAAGAAAAAGTGACAACGGTAAAAAGTAGTCCATGCATCTTTCCTGTCGGTGTGCGTATCATCCCCTCCAAGTTATCTCGGTTTCGCATCCTCCTGCTCCATCTTGGAGCTTCAGGATACGATCCTGCCGATTCATGTCATCCTTATTCTACGTATCCTTCCATTTTCCGATTCAAAAAAAATAACTACAGATAAAACAACCACCAAACCGAAACAAATCGCATCGCGTTCCAAAATTCGTCCACCACTCCCATTCTTTTTTTTTTTGTTTCAATATATAACATAAAATTTTTCTAGTTTTAAGAAAAATACGAAGAACCAGTTGTCTAAGTGCAAATGTTTTTTTTCTAGTAATCTGAGAGAACGATGGGGTTGAAGAATTTCCATAAAGAAATTTGGAGACCGCAGCAGGATTGAAATCGCGAAATTTTTCGGTCACTCTGTATTGGTTACATCGAGAAATTAATAAAATGTACCAAGAAGAAGGTTTGCTCTTCTTAACAGAGAGAAAAAGGGAGAGAGAGAGAGAAAGAGAAAGGGGGAGAAAGAGAGCATACCGCTGTTACACCTGCGTCACCCACCACGTGGGGTACCACGGTACCCCGGCCCCGATTACGACACTCTTCCGTGTCGATTTATCTCGAAGCCGGCCGGCAGGCTACCTAAGAGAGCGACAGAAACAACGACGACGAGTGCCACGGAACCGGTTTTCGGGGCCTCATTCGTTTGAATGTCGCGCCGTATAATTTCACCCGGGGACGAACTTTCGCGACGAGCGTCCAATTACTCCGGCCGCTCGATAAAAGGGAAATTAGCTTGGGTCAGTTTGGTACCATTCGAAACAGCTTCTGTCGAAAATCGAAAGTACCTGTTCGCAATCCATTTACCATCGAATAGTATCTTTCTAGCATCGAGACAGGTCGTGAGACTAACTTCGACTATTTAGGCCAGGGATAATTTTGCCGGAACTTTAAACTTATCGAACAATTTTTTTTAAGAATCGAAGATCATCGAACCGTGAGAAATAATTCTCTCAATTACCTAAATTTATTTTTTCGTATTTTCCTTAAGAATATAACTACCAACTATTGAAGCGTGCCTATTTTGAATTATAATATAATACAATACAATGTCATTGAAAATCTCTAGAAATGCATCTTACCGAATTTGTAAAATCACGAATCGATCGTTTCGATAAGACCGATAGCTCTGGTATCAACTTTGATCGGTAGATTGGACAGTAATCTAATTGACGTATAGTTCGTAACAGAAGATTGTATCACAATAACTCGCTTTCTAAGCCAGCTGCTCTTCAACGCCGGACAAGTTCACGTGGATTTGCGTCAAGGTAGGCAAGTCTGCCTCCGGAACCTAGGACAAGAAAGCAGTACCCCATGCTGGTCTATCGACCAATCCGAGGTCACGACCAAGTACTTGGACTAAGCTAGTCGGCCGTTTACTATCCACCGGATCTATAAGAAGCGCTAGAGGATCCATTAGAGTGTTCAGGTTAGACTAGTCCCATCGACTGTTCGACGTCGAAACTCGACGAGATATCCACGGCAGTCTCGTATCTGTTTCGAGCTGTTTAGCGATGAACTTTGATGGATAGCGTGTGATTCCGTTTTCAAGGTAATCATGGCCCTTTTTGTAGAACTGAGACCGGGTAAAAATAGCAGCCACTTAGCTTGTTGTTAAGATAAGCAAGCCACTGTCTGTTACACAGATTTTTCACGCCCGGGGATATTGTCTTCGGGCTTATCACGATTTCTTCCTCCGGTCTCTCGAGATGTTGTCGTGATTTTCTTTCGGAAACGATAGTTTTATTCCTGACTAGTCTCTATTAGACGCCAAACAGGATACATCGATGTTAATCTATTTTTTGATTAATTTTTTTTCGGTAATCTGTGAGAGCGATGGGGTTGGAAGAAATTTGAAGACCTTAGCTGGGTTGAAGTCACGAAATTTCTCGATCGTTCTACTATCTATCTATTATCCAATTAGTAGAAAAAATGATCTTAGACAGAATCACAGAGAAATGATTTGACGCGTAAAAATAAAAAAAAATAAAACCGAAAATAAAAAATATTATTTCGCGTGAAGTTTTATTTTCGGGACGATTAAGCTTGAAGATTTGTCGCGCACGAGTGTTCGGAACAGCAAACAATAGAATAAAAAATTATTTACGATTTGATGAAATTAAAAAATAATGTAAATGTAACTTGACTCAAACTTTATGATACATAAATTATTTCTCATTATTCATTCGATCGTAACTATGTTCCGTAGTAAGATTTGCAAAAATAAGCTCGTCGGTGCGTTAATAGATAGCGAAAAAAAAATTTCAGCCATCGGGAATCGTTTCACAACAGGACTCCGGAGTCTCCGAGTAGATAGCTCTTAGTGGACCAGAGCCATAGGTACGGCGATCTCATTCGTCATTTTCACGCTCGAGGGGCTGCCGATGTTGGACCAAGCCGAGGACCAAAAAACATCGGAGGGAACCATCGAAAAAGAAGGAAACGAAACAAATGTATTCGCCGGTCGAGCAACCGGTGATTTTGATGCAGCGACGCTGATTTGGATTTCAAATCGTTGGCCCGGGTGCATCTGCCTAACTTTCGGGGTTCTAGCCGCGATCACGATGATGTCGCGCGCTGGATTGGCCGCGCTGCATCCCAAAAATATACGGTTGGCATAATTTCGATTTCGATTTCGAGGGGCCGCGACACCGCATCGAACTTGCAAAAATTCGTCAAACGTGTCTACTGAATGTTTCATAAAAAAAAAAAACAAGAAAAAGGAACATTGCTGCATTGTTTGTCGGGCTAGGAGGGTTTATCTGATTGTCGGTCACTCTAACGTTGAGTCAGGAAGTAAATTAAGACACTAGATTAATTTCTGTACGATGAATTTCATAGTTAACCCTGATACTGCTGTTAGACTGTTTCTTATCCTGTGTTTTCTGTTGGATAAACAGATTTTCTAATTTTTGGAGCAATATGAACAATACGAATATGTTTTTTTATTGTTTCTTAATTAGATGAAAGTCGGAAAGGATTCGAAGATATTAGATTGTACCGAAAGCTTCTATTAGACGCAGTGATTTGTTAAACGAGAGATGGAAGAAGGAAATAGAGAAAAATGGATCCTATATAAAACAGTAATGTATTGTAAAAAATAAAATATTATGCATACATTACCTATTAATAAAACAAAAGAAATTTTTGAGACAGAGTTAATCCATATTTTACTAAAAGTCTGACTGAGGAATTTGAGTACCTAGCAGAATAAGATTTCACGGTAATTCCTAATTAGAATACTGTGCTTCGTAATAGTTTTAAATTTATGAAACATAGATTTCGTAAATGAACGACATATTATTAATTTATCTGAAAATTGAGTGAAACGAAGAAGGAAGATGTGAACTCTGAGAAATAAATTTTTTTTCTAGAAACGAAAATTGATTCACTTTCCCCTGGTTGATGATTTTAGAAAATATATATGCTTCTTCGTCGAGATTTCTATCATCGAGAGCAGATGAAAACACCTTGAGTTGGGATAAATTTAGAATGATTCCGAAAAACAGAAGCACAAGAGGGTAGGAAGCGACCTCGTTAAACCGATAACTGTTGTTCGATTTTTCTCCCGCGAAAAAACGAGCCTCGAACTCGTTCTTGACTCGATATAAACCTTCGCTGCTTAACCCGTATTCCAATTACATCTGACGCGTAATCAGACGAGTTGGAGTTGAACTGCATCCCACCTGAAAAATCACGGCACCCAGATACCACGCCTTATTCGAGATCAAGTTAACGACGTGGCCGAGGCTATGCTATAATCAAGACTGTAGCGCTATAAACTCTAGAGAATATATACTGTGCCGATTAAATTATGCATTAGGTAAGTGTTACTCGAGAGAAAACTCAATCAAGCGCTCGCGCGTTCCGCTTTTGCGCTATCACTTTTCCTTAAAGAAAGCGATTTCATTTTTTTGCATCGAATCAATCGTGGATCGATATCATAAACCACTGAAAATTGAAGATCTTCCTTAAAAAAGGAGAAGAGAAATAATTTTAACACAAAGTATCTTAATATTCCGTTTAAAATTTTTTAGCAAAAATAAAGAAATCGTTTCGTATTTATTTGATATCATAGATCCTCTAATGTATTCGCTACGTACTCAAAAATTGAAGATCTTCATTTAAGGAGACAAAGGTACTTTTTAAATTGAAAAATTCTATCAAGGTTAACGAAGCTGTTTCATATTTAATATCACAGAATCCACACGGGATATTTAGTTTTCAAATCTTTTGATACTCTCGCAAAAATATATTTTCTCCCACTGTGCACGACAAATAGATCAAATATGCCAATTCTTCCCGAGGACCACCGTACTCGATATCTAACGTAATCGAAGGACACTTTCGGCAAGCCGAATTGCTCGATAGAAATAGTCGATATGCAACAAGTGCCGGTCCAAGAATCGAGAAACGCACACGTAAGTGCGTCTAGGAAGATTTGGTACGCCTACAACGACCGAGTTGAGCATCAAAATGCACATAAATCCACGAAATCCTGTTGCGCGGGAGGCTGAATCTAAATCGCAGGATCAAATCGTACCGAAGATCCGGAAACACTCGAGGCTATTTCGAATTTTAACCAGTCGATCTGACCTAACTGTGACCTGCTAAAGGAAAAAAAAAAAAAAAAAAAAGAGGATCAGAAGCCTGTGGACGATCCTGTGACTTACTTTCAAAGGATCTTTTGCGATTCCAATTTCTCGCGCGTTGCTCGAAAGAATCTTAAAGAAAATCGGTTGCTTTATTTATGAGTGCTGGTAGGTTAACGGAGAAGAGAATTATTTCAACTATTTTGTAATGGAGAAGCTTGGAAGTAGAAATTTAAATACATCTCCTTCTAGTACCCAGACAAAGCTTACGATAGAAGGTATTAACATGGCTGCACTTCTTTTTCCATAACTTTTCGCACGCTATTTTTCAGCTATTGCTGCTTCTCTAATTTTTTAAAAGCTCTACAAATAATAGTAGCTTAACGATAAAAAATAAAATAAGCAGAGATATTTTTTTTCTGAAACCTAATTCTCTCGAAACCTAACTTTTTCAGTGATAAGTTCCTTAAAGAAAAGAAGAATAAATTTTTTGGAAATAGAAATTTCTAAGCTACGGTATGATAAAATTGAGATTAATCTCGCGCATCGACCAGAGGATCGCGAGATAAGAAATTACGTACAGATAGAACGAACGTCGATCGCCTTAAGGAGGAGAACTTTTATTTTCTTTGTCCAGGGATTCTTGAGGCAGCAGTGTGTTTAGAAGCCTGGTATCTGCTAGCTGAATGCGCTGACTAGGAATCCGGTCTCTAAGCAGTGGTACTAGTGCTAGAGACGTACTCAAAACCTGTAAGCACAGGTACTAGCACTAGACCCTACGATAATCTACCACAAAGTCACGTATCGACTTCTTCTACGACGCACACATCGATGATTCTAAGTAACGATTCGTGACTGCAAGCGAAATCAGCGCTTAGTTTCTCTATCGTGGATGATGGAATCTTGCTTGGACAGTATCTAGCAAAACTTCAAAGGCTCGAACCAATGAAATCTTATCTTACATCCTTCATCAAGATGTCCAAGGATCGTACAAATTTAACATTTTTCATTCATCCATAAACGAGACATTTTCATGAAATTTTCTTTCTTTTTTCCTTCATCCGTCTACCATCTTGATCGTCGAGAGTCTTCTTCGACTAATTGCATCGAACGATAGATAAATATATAGGATAATCGAAAGATTTCGCGAGTTCAACTCTGCTAAAGTCTTCATGCATCTTCTAGTTCTTGAAATCGCTTTGTCTCGACTCCGCTACCGGGAAGAAGAAGGAGGCCATTATGTAATGAGTGACGTAGATTATTGAGAGGTCTCGGATCCTCCAAAATGAGGTTCAACGAACCGCAATTAGCCTAGTTCTTCCTACAAATGGTAAGGTATTCCTATGACGTCGATAGTCGGACACGATGCATTTACCAAATCATTATCCATCTCGTTAACCTTTCCAGTGACGTAGCTAGGGAATCGGTGGCACGGTATTAACGTCAACAGGGTCCTAAATTTGTGATCCAGCGATGCCGAGAGACGTCTCTGATGGGGTTCAATGGACGACCGATCCGTGTTCGAACTACGAATTATCGTCGATCAAAACAAATCGTGACTAACGCGTGTGCTAGAGCACCAGGTTCCCCAATTGGGAGATGACACAAACAACCGAGTATTTAAAGTAACATGCTTGAAATTGCTTCATAAATTACTTCTTGGTTCCTGTAAAATTTTTCCTTCTACTTCTTCTTCTTCTTCTTTTTTTAGTACCGCGAAGGCAAATACTGGAGGCAACGGTGTGTACGATAGGGTTCTGAGAATCGATCGAAATAAATTCCTCGAGCCACGATCGCACGAATTACAAGCTCTCTGTTTTTTCCATCCTGAGATCTCTGATCGCACCAGGAGAACGTAAAATTTTTAACGAACTTGGATATAACGAGCACAAAATTATTCTACTGCTCTGAGTTAATTATCCTTGAAATTATTTGCTGCGTGTAAAATTTATCGCAGCGAGTCGTCGGCAGAAGTTGCCATAGAATATCGGTAAGCTAACAGTTTCCATAAAATATCGCTTTCCTTGAAAGTACAGGGGCACGCGATTCAATTTTGCAGCGCGGACGTCAACGATGGCGGTACACTTTCAGCGATGACCTGTTCTCGAATCGTTTATGGTCAGCTTTCTACGTGCAAGGTGGAAGTGAATATTTTCACCAGGAACTTGGTCGTGCCCTCTGTGGATCGAAATACCGATTGCGTCATTGGTGTAACAGAGATTCCTTCGAGGTGCGATGAATCACTGCCGGGTTCCCTTTCTAGTCGACCGCACCTGGAATGTTTGACCACCGTTCATGTAACAGTTTAACCATGGGTCGGTCCTGAAGATCGAACAACGAATTCTTTCATAATATATAATTATCCGGTAGGGTTATCTATGAACCGGTTAATTGAATCGTGTCACCGACGAATAATCTTTTGATGCGCTTTTGATCTTCGATCTAGTCATTTAGAACAGGTGAAAATAAGAAATGGATACGAAAATTACACATTTTTTAAATTCTCCGCTCAACATCTTCTAAATAATTATTTTCTTTTCTTTTGGTGAAAGTTTTTATTTCCTTTTTAAATAAAAATTCGAAGATAGAAGATAAGGGTAGTTTTGGAATTCCTGCTTTGTAAAATGTATCGAAAGGTCGATAATTAATTTTTCCACAGCATCTGGATCAACGTTCGTATTTTAATCGAGGATCTGAACGTTATCAGTGCAGATATCACCGTTCTCAGGGTGTTTCTTTTCCCATCGGATGTGCGATCGAAGCCAAACCCACGAGAGCGCTTCCGGGGTAATGGCCGCCGGCCAATGGGAACGAGAATGCTGGCCTTGACATTCACCGGCTCCTGCACGAGCATCGAAGGAAACAAATTAACGACTACCCAGAACCACGACGTCCCAGATTATTTATCGGCCACCGTTGGCGGAGAACCAGGGGCAATTTGCTCGGTAGAATTGTTCGATGACAACTGATTCGGCTGTTGAATAAATCATTCTTCCACGATGTTGGCGAAAAAAAGGAAGATAAAATAAAATAATCGAGGAACGCGGGAAAAAGCGGACAGATAATTATCGATTTAAACGTTTCCAAGTAACCGCAGGTTTACTTTTAACGAATCGTTTATCCGCAATTATTCTGCGAGCTTTTGGTTACATCACGATTACAAAAATAAACCGTACACATAACGCGTTAACGATGTTACGAAGCTGGAATTCATTTCTCTGGCCGCTATAAAAATTGTCTCTTTTTTTTTCTCTCACTTTTCTCTTCTTTTTCTTTTTTTTCTTTTTTTTTCTTTTTTTTTTTTTCTTCGCAAGACTCACGGTGCCTCGCTCGTGGACGGGCCTTGGATACAATAACGCATTCTTTCTCTTTCCTTTTACTGCATTCGTGGCAGAGGTATGCACGTTTAATGCGAACGTACACGCCCATACGTTTTTGCGCGATAACTGAATGAAACTGAGCGCAAAAAGAACTAATGAGATGCGGGAGATGATGTTGGCCTTGACCGACCAGGAAGGAAGGGTAGGGATGAACGAGTCCCGATCGTCTGGGTCAGGTAGTACTTCAGAAACTTCCTTGCTCAAGTTTTACTCGGGGATAAACATTGGAACATTGGAACATTTTGTATAGCCAACCATCGTCTCAATTTGCATATCGGTTTCTCTTTTTCATTTATTTTTCATCGCTCGTCGTCATATAGACATTTTTCTTCCCGAATTATCCATTTAAAATCCTCGTCAACGCCAATCTAGAAACTTCCGCAGAAACTTTAACCATACGTTATTCGAATTTTATTTACACGTATCCTTCATCGTACTAAAAAACAAAAAAGGAAAAAGGTGAACTTATCGATACGTTCATCCACTTTTGTTTAATTCATGTTTCAGTCGGTGAAAACGTTACGTCAACACTAGATTCACGGAACCCGTCAATTTGACGAATTTCAAATTTCCCGCTTAAGATTAACAAGTATATAAATGTGCTGAAAAAATTCCGTCAATGTAAAACGAGACAAACCAATGTCATTTATAAAATTTTCTAAAATTCGTCTTAAAATTCATTTATTAAAACTGTGTTCTAATGTACCACAGGAATATGAGAACCGACTACCCACGAGCTAAAAAATCACAGAAACAAAGCAAATCACTCACTCGCGGCACCCAACTGGGTAGAAAAAGGATAACAATTACACCCTAATCCAGATAACCGACTACCAAACCAATAACGACGATCTATCTGAATTTAAGCGTCGATATTCTTCACGGCTGCCACGAGTGGACGATTCCCCTTGCCTCTGTGACTTTCCAGCTTCTTGATAGTCGGTCAACTTCTCATCTCTCTATAGTACCGGTGAAAATGATCCAATCGAGGCTCGTAAATCTAGTGTTAACGATCGTAAGTCCTACTCGAACCATTCACCCCGAGAAGCATTGCAAAATGTTCGATCCAGAATGATCTGGATGATGAAAACTTCGGTAAATACGATCGTGCGATGTTAAAAATCGGCGATGTGGGAACCTGGTACGAACAACGTTGGTTTCCACACGCTTCTGTATACGCGTGTATCTTATTTACGTCTAAGGGGTAAAGAACTGGGTCTCCGTGGCAGGAACAGGAGGTGAATCAGTGGACACTTTCGAAAACAAGACGTCAGAAAGATCAACGGGTGCACCGGCGGTTCGCGGAATAGAACGGTAATCCGGACTCGTGCGCCGTTCCGATTCGTCAATCGAAACGTTAGCAAACGTTTCACGGAGAACGTAGATCCGAATCTTACAAATGCTCGCTCGTTCCACGTTAGTTCGGCTACGATCGATGAAAATAAAATCAGAATTCTTAAGGAATAAATCGGTCGCGTTCCTCTGTCGGTCGTGCTTGGAATGATTAAGAGTTGATCTTGAAAAAAAAAAACGGAGTTCACAGGCCTGTCAGGTATTCCTTTTCATCCTTCCTCTCTATCCTAGGGGTACACCTGGGCCCAGAATTTAAATCAACAAACTGGACCGTGCTGTTATGGTTCCTCGAACTTGGTTTGTTTGGTCTTAACCGATGGTGATCCTAGTAGAATGAGACGGTCAGTCGTCTTTGACGGTTCTTGGAAATTGTCAGCGACCACAGAGGACGTTCCACTTGTTTCCCGATTCATTCGAGAAGAAACGATCATTGATACCAGTAATATGTAATTTTTTTTTTTTATCACAAATTACCGGAACCCTTTGCGTTCCAATTTATTAAATTATATCTATCTCAAGTGTTAAGCACAAATTATCATATATGAAATTCGTACGTGAGTAGCAATAATAAAATTATTTTAATAGAATCTCTATTTACTTAATTTAATACCTAGTAGATTAAGAAAAATAAAAGCCGTCTCACGATGACTTGAAATAGAAAGGATTAATTCCCAGGATTTATCATTCAATTTCCTACGAAACGATAGAACAAAAATATCGTCGATAAATTGGACAAGTTCGAGGAACAAAAATTCGTCAGTTCCACCGTGCCGTTTGGCTGTTTTTCGCGTTCGGGAGAAACCCAGAGGATGGCCTTTTTGGGGGTCGGGTTATTACGTGTTTCGCGATAACTCGACGATCGTTATTTTCTTCCGCAGATGGAACGGAAAGTAGTAAAAGCCGACGATCTGGGTTCGTTGGACCCCAGGTCGATCTGACGTAATTTGCTTCCAAGTCGTCCACGGGTGGATTTCCTCTCTGTTCATCGCGCGTGTTCGCCGGACGAACGTTGGTGTTGGTACGAATTTCACCGAAACCTGTTATGCCACCGATGGAGACGGGTTTACGACTGCAGTGGCATCCTCTGTATCTCGATGTCGTCGACTTTTGCTTCTTCGATTTGCATCGTGACACAGATGACTGGCAGTTTTCTTCATCGCGCGTGTACCACGCCGGTTCGCTCATTTTCTCCTCGTACCCCGATGCAGCCTTTTACTTCTTCGTCCTACATCCACGAAAAAACTTCCACGACTGTCCTTCGTTGCGTCAACGAAATAGAAAATTCCTTTCGGACGCGTTCGCGTCGCGTTCTACGGCTGGCGAACTTTCCAAGCGGAGGAGTCTTCGTTGCTGAAAAAAAAAAAAGGTGTTCGTGCCTCTCGACACGACGCGCTGACTCGAAATCGGCGCGTAACCGTGACGCGATTGCGGCTTAAACGACACGTCCATCACACCTGACCGACTACTCTTACGTGAAACGACGTCACGCTCTTTTTGTCGTTCTCATTTGCACTTGCGGTAAACATGTTGGCGAACAGCGAGAGAAGAATGATAAATATTGTGTAGGAGAGATCGTGCTGTTACTTATTGTTTCGAACGCTACATTTTTCTTAGGAAAATATTTATAGCAGGGTTGCTGTATTCTTTTGCGTTGGAAATCATATTTTTCTGAAAGTATTTAATTGTGACATCTTTGGTTTTATGATCTGAAGTATTTACGTTACGCTCGTTTTTTGTTCGTAACCGCGAGGCGAAAACGGTGTTAGCCTCTTCTTGAACGAACCGCGGAGCTGTTAAGACGTACGCGCTGTGTAAATATTCAAGATTAAAGTATTCAAATTGAATTTCGATGATCGAAATTGTGAAATCGAAAAGAAGACCGATCGAACTGGCCACGGAGCCTTAGTTTTTCGGAAATGTTTGTTGTTAGCGCGACGAGGAAAAACTCTTCGGAAAACGGGAAATTTGAAAAGTTTAAAGTTGTATTATTTATTTTAAAAGTAAAGATTCTGTTACTTAAAACCGAAAAAATTAAGTTGAGTTAATAATTAATTTCTTAGTGGAAATTGTGTTACCTAGTTAACTTTAATAATAATTTTGAAAGCAATATTTCCATTTTGCATAGGTCACGATATGATTTTTGTATTTATCAACGATATTGAAACATTCTCCTACGAAAAATTAAAAGTTTTTCCGAATAGTCGAAACAAAGAAGGAACTATAAAAGCCAATCGTACGCGTTAGGCCGGACTCTTTCTTTGCGGAGAAAACGAGCACGAGTCTTTGTTCTGCTCGACTCATGCTTGAATTAAGGGAAATAAAGACTCGTTTCTGAATTGCATCCGCTGTATTCGTTTTGTTCATCTTTCGTATCCTTGAAACTGCCCGACGATAATATTTGTACAATAAGAAAACATGCTCGCGCCACGAGTATTATGCAGGCGCCATTCAACGCGTATGAAGAAGCTCTGGTAGCCCATTGACAGGCTTTTCCTGTCGCTACTAACTTCCAATGGGTAATTCATGATCAATGATAGTGGCCTTACCCCATATACTCTTTATCGACACTTCTATTAGAGAAAAAGACGAAAAAGGGTCTGCGAAAATAATCATTTGGCATTGTAGATAAATTTAGCGTTGCTCTACGGTAACACTGTATCTCAACATTGGTAACACGTTTGTTTACCACTGTATCCGTGTAAAAGGTACTGTATTCAATTACTAACACTATAACTACCAAAGTGGACAAAATGACCCGTTCGTAATTTTTTACAGAAATTTTATAAATTAACTGTGGCACCTCAGAGGCAATTTTCCGACATTTTCTGTTAAAAGTGTGGACAAAGCTTTGTTTCCCTTTCGTTATTTTAATTGTGACACTGTAAAAAATATTTAGTAATTAATTTGTAAAGCGTGTTACAAAGAACTGATTTATCTAAAGAATTTTCAGTATTCTGTAGACATAATTATTAGAAAAATTATAAAATGCTACGGTAAAGCACCGACTGCAGTCAGATATCGGTATATTCATTGAAAAGAGACAAAGAAGTATTGTTCACAGGAAGTGGATGCAGGATCAAAGGAGCGATTCGATGTTTTATCAGCGACCTGATTATACCGGCCATAGTAACCGAGCAACAAAAAAGGAGTTATCCAAAAAACCCCAATTCGATTCCAATCTATGCTGATGTTGTATTGAAGCATGATCTGGGGTCAATCCATGCATAATGAAATTCTGACTTGCATACATATCTATTTGAAGAGTACATGTGATAGCATGCTTATAGGTAGTCGAGGCAGGTTCACGTGCATCTACGTGTCTTACCGGGCGAAGTGACAATTGTCATTTCACTCTTTCCACTAATCGGCCTTAGACCGTGGTGAAACACAGCTACGTAAAAGTTTGCTTCTATTGCAATGCAACGGAGCCAAAAAATGCAACGAAGGATGCAATGGAAAGAAAAACTCTTCACCCAAATTTAACAAACATCGTGAATAAAAAAGAAAAATTGGGTGAAATAAAAATCATTTTCTCTTTACCCAAGTACAACAAATATGAGGAATAGGAAAAAAGGGAGCTCGATAGAAAATTCTACACACCAACTGTATCATTTTTTTCTTACCCAAATATAACAAACATCAGCGATTAAAAAAAAGGAGGGACACCATAGAAAATTCTACTGTTATCTAATTTTATCCTACCGCTTACACGATAGAAAATTCTACTGTTATCTAATTTTATCCTACCGTTCACACGATAGAAAATTCTACTGCTATGTAATTCTATTCTACCGTTCATACGATAGAAAATTCTACTGCTATGTAATTCTATCCTACCGTTCGCACGATAGAAAATTCTACTGCTATCTAATTCTATCCTAATTGCTTTACCCCAAGTCTGATAAAAAAATAAAAAAATAAAAAAATAAAAATACTGTTACATTTTTCTACACCTGCAAGTATCGCAGCTACACAGCCGACAAGAACGCAGTTTCTTCCTAGCAGCTGCATCAAAGCAGCCTCGAGATTCCTCTTCCTTTTCTGTGCCGGTTCGAGGAGGCTTCGCAACGGGAGGATCGGATCACCGTCCTTGAATACGGAGTGACTGGAGCAGCCCTGCGAAGGGCAAGTGTTTACTTTGTAGCAATCTCGGGACTCGGTCTCTCGGTCGGCTGCATTTTTATGCGTCTGCATTAGCCTTAATCGCTATATTATGAGCATCAGGCGGTCCCAAGTCAGATGGTTTTCAAAGGTTGACCGATCATTTCACGTTTTTCTTCACCGACTGGCTTCTCTTTGTCTACCCAAACAGCCAAGCCCCATTTGCTTTCGTCGATCGGCTACCGCAGTATTCTCCTCGTTCGCCTCTTCCTACACCCTTGACCTAGCCAGCCAGACACGTTTGAATATTCAATAGGCGACGATGTTGGACACTTTGTTGCTTTTGAACTTGGTCGGTCTGTTAGCTACCGGTCAGCATATTTTGTCGTTTCTTCGTTCCTTGGGATTGGCTGTGTCGGTCGACTGAAAAACCAGTCGTGAAAATTGGTCGCTCCACCCGGGACCGATTCAACGTTCGTGAGCAGATTCTCGATTTATACACACGTGACCCCGACACGATAAAAAATGTAGAATAGTTTGATGTTCCTACGGTTAGCTCGTATCGGAGATTAGGTATTAGATAGACGACATGGTGATTGAAAACGCTATCGTATTTCCATAATCAGCTTACAATTAAATTTAATACATTAGTATAATTTGTGTTTTAACAGACAGATTTTAATATATGCAATAGGAGAATCACCAGAGTGGCCAAATTGATCGATTCGTAATTTCTCGTAGAAATTTTATAAATTCACCACGATACCGAGTTTCATCTTAAAAGCGTAGATAAACATTTGTTTCCTTTAAATTACGTATATTTTTATTAACTGTTTCATTCTCGTTTCTTCGGTACAAATAAATATACCTTAATCGTGGAATCAGTTTAACAATCCAGGAATTTTATTCAACCCTCGATGCAGTATAATCAAATCTTATAGGATTCTTATAGGACCAACTCAAACATACTTTGGATCTCTTTTCAAAATACTCCGCATTAAAAAAATCAAAGAATTCTTAATTTAACAATAAACACTGTCAATCTTTCTCGACACCCTGGTTAATTGCAAATAAATTAAATAACAAGCAACGCGGTTAAAACAGCGCGTAAACCCGTGTAAACGGTACCTAAAAATAACCCAACCCAAGTATGATTATCACCCAATGTCTGAATACGATCAAGAATCATTATTATTGGATCAATGGAACGTGTCACGTCGTGCGGCAAACTGGGTCTCGGGGTCTCGGTTTCGCACATAACCGAGCGATCTAAGTCGTGCGCTGTTAGCCACCACGTCACCGGAGAACGCGGTGCACCAGGTGAAAGTCTCAGCTTGCGGAAAATGCGTGGTCACAGGGATCGCGGTTGCGTGAGACCTGGCGTCGATTGCAAGAGAACTCGAAATTGCCGATCGGGGCCACCTGTTCTCTCTGTGCCAGCGAGACACAACCGGATTAGCAGCGACGTTTTCCTTTTTTCTTTTTTTTTCTTTCCTTTTCTTTTTTTTTCTTTTTTTTCCAAGCAAATGGGCTGCTAGTGCTCTTTCGTTCTCTTTCCCTCGAAACTGATCAATCCGTTTCCGTGCTTGTTTTTTTCAACAGCGGGATAATTAAATCCACGGACTGAGAACGCATTCTTGCGGCGAGGTAATTGTTAGCGATCCCTTGAACGCTGAAAACGCAGCGGTATTTCTTTCGTTGGTCGATCGATTTGCGAGGAATGCGAGATTGGAGCACTTTCTTTTTAAATTCTTCGCTATTTCTCGACCAAATGTCTTTGAATTCGTGTGGTAGCATACAATCTAACGGAAAGTCGATAAAAATCGTAGCTGTTAACGTGTTAACTGCAGTTTTCTTTATTTCATACCGAATGTTGCGAATAGCTCGGTTGGTGATAATCGTGAATAAAATACAATACGCCAGTAATAACTGATAATTTCTTCGCTGTTTTTGACGAAACACGGGGCTGTTAAAGGTGAATTATCGAAGAAGAATTTGTTACTATGCGCTGCCCGGTGTAAGCCTGGTAACAACCGACCAACGGAGTGCACACACGTGTGTCGGCTGAACGCGATTTGCAATCGGGCTGAGAGTTTAGTAGGTGACTCCGTTTGCCTGCAATTGGTCTCAACGCATGTTGCGCTCTATTTAAAAGTCCTCGCATTTGCTTCGATTAATTTAAATTAGCTTATCTATTCAGTAGACGGAGCGTTTACTTTTCTCGATCGCTTGTCAGAGAATTAAATTCTTCTTCGATTCGCGTCCTATGCAATATTGGTACACGTGTATCTTTCGATTAAAAAATTGTTACTATTTTTCTTGAAAAAAGGATGAAGTGAAATTATTATTTTTCGTCGATGTTCGAATTAATTGAGGGAGGATAAAAAAGATCGAAGGTTCCAAAGAATATCGTAAAGTCCTGATTTAGGTCACAGTAACGAGAGACAGTAGCGAAATGACTGGACGAGATGCGATTTAAAAAAGTGGAACGTGCATGGATTAGATCGAGCATGCTTCGACGTGACACTTTCTCCTTCGTTTCTGGATTACGATCGATAATTTACTTCCTTAGAAAGCTCTGTCTTCCGAGCCGACTTTTCACGCGAAGAAACTCGGCGTTGCCAATCATTTTCCTTTTCTTTTCTTTCTATTTATTTTTTTTTTTTTACAAATTGATCGGCTATTTAACCACGTTACACGTCGAGACGATGTTTGCGGTTGCAAAAGCCCGCGAGAAGTGGCTAAGTTGCGGCGTGTTACTTTCTCTTTCACTTCGAAATCGTGCGCGTCGATCGGTCGCTTTGAAACTTAATGTCTTTTTCGTCGCTTCCTGAAAAATGAGAAAGTTTTGCTCATTTCCTTCGGCGATTCTTTTTTTCTTTCCGTAAAATCACACCTACATGATTGCAGAATGATGGTGAATCGGTTACTTTCTTAGTTCGCAGATGGTGGATAGAAAAGTAATTAAAACCGTAACCAATTTAAAATATGTTTCGCCTATTAATTTTCCGATTTCTCTTGCAATACATTTCCCATTCTGTTACTAATTTCTCAATTATTTGATTACAGCTAAAAAACCACGTGAGAATATTTTCTACTATTGCTGAAGCAATTTTAAAATTCAAAACGCTCTACAAAAACGCTCCATTTTTCAAAAGCACCTATCTTTGGATCTCACAGCTCGCTTAAACATTTTATCTATCGAACGACACAAAAATCAAACAAAAAGCAACAAAAAGCAACAAAAAGCAACAAAAATCAACAAAAATCAACAAAAATCAAGCAATCACATTTCTCGTCCCGTATTCCTCCATCGTTCTCCAATTTTCCTTTCACCTCGAAAAAAAAAAACCATTCTACCTATACACTTCGGACAACCATTCTATCTAATCCTTCGAAACTTCTTTCGAGTCTTGCTACATAAATCGATCCGCTAACAGCCGGTGAGTTGGACTTGATATTCCAGCGTTTAACATGCAACCCTGAACTAGTCAGGTATTTCTCGTAGGTCTACTGAATCGTCAATGTGTATGTATATTATGCTATTCCCTTGTGGGGAACACAGTCGAACAGTTCCTACACGTACAGAACAGGCTCACACGTTTATTTGTGCACCCATGGCGCTGAAAGCACGTGGTTCAAGCATACACGTGCTGCTGGGCGGGCTCAACTTCGCGCTGATTCTAAATTTATCGCTCGACGAGAGGCTAAGTCAGTCATCCCCGGTGACTTCTTTCACCTGCCTCGCGCGCAGTTTCGCAAAAAATTGCACGCGAGTCACCTGGGGCACGTTTCGAGGACCTGGAGGAAGAAATCGGTCGGGTCTTGCCGATCTTGAAGGTACAACGGCGATGGTTAGAACGATGGAGCGTCTTCTGGTTCACCGTTTGGTCCTTCGAAGAGTGAGAAAGGTTCTTGAGTCTTTGATAATTAAATTATTATTATTAACCCTTTGCATTTTATTGACACCGCTATGGCGACGCGTGTAATTTTCTTTACAGCAGTAAAAAATGTAGTAAAATAAGAAAATTAATTCTTAGTCCAACAAATTTGATTTTTAGTGCCAGTTATCGGTTAATTAGTATTTATGTTGATCGTAAGGCCTGCGATCGATGTTTATGAAATTGGTATTCGGTAATTTTTAATTTATAGAAAAAGAAAGTATCAAAACGAGAAAAAATTGAACATAGGAAAGTAAATAAAGTTAGAACGATCGGAAGAATTTCTAAAACCAGTTTCAGCGACTGATTCGACGAAATTTCTGGAACTCTGAATTTGAAATGATGCGAGCAGAAAATTGGGTCGAAGAATGTGCATATATTTTGCTGGCAATGAACGATGACACGTTTATGGGAATGTTTTCTTTCGGATTGAAGCGTAGAAAGGAAGAGTGACGTGTTAAATCCGAAACTATTCTACGTAATTTCGCGAGATAGCAAATGATGACGCTGAGTCGTGCAGTTTTTCTGCGTTCACAGGTGCTGAACGTTTCATGGTCCAGAAAGATGAATTCGTGCTCTGAGACATCAAGATTCACGTGGACGATGATGTAACTTTGATAAAGAATACTACGAACGTTGAAACGATACATCGTAAAGAAATTTTCTTTCATCGACAAAACTTGGAGTTGTAACTTTTAAAAATTGTAAATGCAAAATAATTAATATCGAAATTATACAACGGAGACCTAGCTTTTCTTTTTATTTTTTTACGTACAAAATAATATTCTTGCGACACCTTTTTTTGTATATTTACGATCACAATCGTCCCGGCTAAAAAATTATGTAATCTTACAGGAATACGGGGAAACAAGTAAATAAATTAATACCGATTATCATTCACGTGACTAAGAAAAATACGAGAGCCTCGAGAGAAGCTATTATCGTTCGAATACGATCAGTCGACTACGAAGTGGGAAAGTTATGTCACTAATGGCGTAATGAGACCGCGTTATGCCGAAAGGACAGCATTTGCGTCTACTTGAATCTGCTCGTTTGCGTTTATGGAGATTCGAATTTCCAGGTCGAAAAATGAGCCGATACGCTATGGTGATCTAAGGATCTGGGCTTCCAGATCTAATAAAAATTACCGTCGACTCGCCCTGATCTTGCTCGATGCTCCAACCTCTACGAATAATTTCACCGGTCTCGTAATTATGAAAACTAATGGAGTTTATTAAAATTACCGCAATTTTTCGACGCCGTAAAACGCGTCAATCTAATTAGAAAAATTGACATAATCTCATCGACATCTCTTATAGGAATTTTTTACTTCATTCAATATTTTCTATCCCTATTTTTAACAAATTAGAGCAGTAGACAATTAACAAAAATTAAATTCTATAGAAGATGGATTAAATTAAGAAAATGGAAATTAAATTAAATTCTGTAGAAAAACTGGACTAAAAATAAACCTAAATAAAAAATTTACAGTCCTTGGCAGTTAATTTAAAAATGATCAAATTTCGGTATCTTTCTTACGAATACAGAAATTTACTTGAAATAATTTACTTGAAATTACCAGCGATACTTCGACACAAAACTGAAATAGAATATTTCAAAATAATGCTACTCGGTGGCATTTTGAAACAGTTCAAGACTACTCATCGAAGAAGCATTTTTAAGCCACCATTAGGTGGACAGTGTTGTTTATGTTCCCATTTTTGTTCGAGAGAGCACCATTGGGTGCTCCCATTTTCCAAAAGTTACGGTTTTCAGCGACCGTCGAATTCGGCGTAAAAGGGTATTACTGATACAGAAGGAGCTCGTGATAAGGATCACAGAGGCCTAAGAATAGCGGTACTTTCTTTTTGCTCCACTGACATCGCCCAACACGTGCAGGGCGTTCGTGAATTGCGACACAGATTTTGTTTTGGTTCCTTGAACATCGCGGATTCTTATTTCTCATGCTGACCGACCAAAACAATCGAGAATTCAATGTTGAAAAATGTAACCGGAGAGATTATCGGTTGGCAAGAGTCCGCCGATCAAAAGACTAAGTTCCGACGAGCTCGTCGGAGTTCGTCGATTTGTTACATCGAAAGTAACAATTTTTAATCGGCAAAAAATGTAGATGCTACAAAAATTAAACGGTTGGTTACCATTATTTCTGTTTGTCGAAAATTTTGTGCTCAACGCAATTATGAACCCCTCGCGCTAACGAATCGCCCTATAATAAAATCCAAAACGATGCCCTGTCTTTGATCCGACAAAATAAAGGTTTCGTCCAGTCGCAAAAAGTTGTTGGCCTTACTCGGAGTACAGGTATGCTCAAAACCTTCTCCGTGCGAATTGTAGCTAATGTTTATATGAATATGAAATGTTCAAGGCGAAAAGACGATTCCGAAGGTTTGTCTCGAGAAATAGCGTGGTTGTTTCTTATGGCTTCGACAGACTATTGAATCTCAATTTTTAATTCTTTAT
>SMSQ01003682.1:54263-64333 GCA_019453375.1 Ctenoplectra terminalis | reverse complement strand
GTTAGGTTACGACGGAATTCTGGTTTCAGCTTCAATATGAACGCGAAAGTGTAGCACAAGAAATTAATGCGAACCAGAAACGAACTAAGGCTTGCATGGTCCAGGTGTCGATACCATTAAGAAACAAAAAAAGAAAGAAGGGCGGCAGCATCAAGAAGAGTCGGCTCTTTTGCTTGCCATGAATCAAGGAGTGCAAGAATCGCGGCACTCCAACCGGTGATCTCCAAGACCACGGTGGTTTTACTTATATGGTGAAGTATTCCGTGCGAGCGTAGTCTAGATGTATCGGGTTATCTAGGTCCCGCCGACACTATGGCCGACCGCACCACGAAACGATATTTCCCTTCTTCATCTTTATCTCCGTTTCCTTGGCCCTCTGTTTCTGGTCTCTTCGCCTCATCCTAGGCCGCTCACTCCTCCTTCGCCGTGATATAGTTATACATTATTCGATATTGCGGCATCACGAGTTCCCCCAGGACGATATTCTCATTGTATGCTGTGCCGGCACTTAGCAATACATAGCTGGCCTGGGTGGACAATGTTCGTAGACGCCGGGGCAAAACCGAAGTCAGATCGAGGGTAAAGGGACGAGGGAGGCTGAGAAGGACAGAGGGGGGGAGGGGCAGGAGGCCACGGGGACGCAAGTACAATTCAATGTACAATGTTTGAACATTACTTGAATGCTTAATGAAGTCGTGTCTTATATCGAACAATGCCTCGAACCGTTCGTTCGTTCGCATCTAAATCCCCTCTATAAACCTGCCCGTGCCCACCGTTGTCCTGCTTCTTCCCCTCCTCGTCACCCTCTCTCGATACTGTCCCATTCTCTTCTTCAACGTTCCTACTCCCTTTCCCCTCTTTGTCCGTGTACCGTCTTCCTACTTACCTCTTCCTGTCCTACGTGGCCCCCTACCACATTCAGGAACAGCTCGCCATTATGGATCCTCTATACTCGCTCACCCCCCTTGGTTGTGTTCTTCTCGCAACACTGTCTTCTCTCCTACATAGGTCTCGCTACACCGAAACCAACATCGTGCCTTGGCTACGATCTTCTTCGAGTATGATAATACGTTCCCCGAGCCAATAATCTTTATCGCCGGCATCTTTCGTGTGATCTTCGCTTCAACGATGCACGCGGCACGTTAATAACCCAGGCTTATTATTATTTGTCGTACAGATGCTTTCCGATAAGGCTCATCGGATGATCAGCGCAGTAGTTTACTCCGACAACTAGCTGGCATCCTTGGCGTGGAGATCAACTTACTCCTGTACAGTGTTTATGATATACTTGACCCTTCCAACCAGTCGGATATCGTTTCTCAATGTTCTCACTTATCCTCGGGCCCAGGCTTCTTGATTAATACATCGATAATATAGAAAGAACCTAGGAAGAAGCTGCGAGGTAAGGATGGTACACACCGTTGCATCCTCTGTTGGCTGTGACGTGGCTCGAAAAATCGTGCCAACTTCTACAACCGTAGAGTTACGATCTTTGTTCCACCCGCCGAGGTTCATGCAAACCGTTAACAAGGGTTGGCATTTTCACGGCAGACCGGATTGCATCCTCGAACAACGTTCTTTCGATGAAAGGGAGCGGCGTATCGTATTGCTCCTGCCGCATCTATCCACTCGGTAACTCGGCTCAAGAGCCACGAGGCAGTTGAAAATTGTCTTCTATATTCGAGACAATCGGTCTTCTTAGATCGTGACTGTACGAGCTCGATCGATGTCCCTTATAGACAGTGCATCGGGCTTTCGTTATCCGTCCTTGTTTCACTTTCTCTTTCCTCTTTGTCCCCGTCCTTGGCTTCACCTTCACCTTCATCTTCCTCTCAACCCTCACCTTTACCTTCACCTTCGTCTTCCTCGTTGAGTTCGCCTTCCAGTTAATTCTCGTTCTCTTCCCCGTTTTCGTTCTTTTCGTTCTTTTCGTTCTTTCCGTTCCTTTCGTCGTTTTCGCTCGATATAAAGCAACCACCGACGGATCTACGGCAACCATAACCGAGGCATCTCGATGAACGATACGCATTTAGCGATTCATCGTGGTCGGTGGTTACGGTCAACAACACTTCTCGAAAAGAAGAAGGCGCACGAAGGAAGTAAAAGTGAAAGGGACAAACGAGGAAGCAACAGATGAAGGAATAAGAAAATTACACACGCGTATAAACCGTGGGCTGGCTTCTTAGTAACGACTGAATTCACCATTCGCGTTTATCACAAGGATGCGCGATAGCAGCGCGATAATACGCGGTACAACGCGCAAGCAAAATTGTTGCCCCTTAACCTCTTGCCACGTGAAACGGCTCGATGATCCTTTGCATCGTGGTATTACACGAGCTGGAAAGTATAATTCTATCGTGATCCTTAGAAGATGATCATTTTGCATGTTAGAACGAACCCTTGTTCTTCCTTGCTAACTCATACGTACATAATTGCAACAGTATATCTTGGATTTGCATTATGATTATTGCTGCTCATTTTCCATCAAAATTTAATATCGATCCGTTTTATTTTACTTTGTTTCGGTATCAATCGACGAGGTAGAAATAATTTTAACACCGATGCTATGTTTGTATCGAACGGATCAAGAATAGATATTTATAAATTGTGCGAGAGAAACGAATCTTTGAGCAAATATTTTATAGAAAATTAATGTCGATAATGCATCACTCTAAATTTACAGTATTTCTATGAGAAATTTCGTAACCATGATTTAAAAAATTTTAGTTTTAGCGTTAACCCTCCTATTGTGTTTTTAAAAACTTAGCTAATTGTCTACCTTTCTGACAAATGTAATAAAAAATTAATTTACACGCTTCAAAACATGTAAAAGAGAAAGAAAAATAGAGGATATAAAAGAATTTGATTTCAATGGAATTAGAAATGCAAAAATTGGACGAATAAAAAGTACGGCTGAGTCGCACAGAGATCCGAAAACAATAGTAGGATTAAATGAATCGAGATAAACCAATAAAAGTTTCGTATCAAATAGAATTTTTCTATCAAAAGCCAACATAAATATAGATTTATTGGTTGCTGCTATTATTTATTCTGCAGAAAATATTTTTCTACGTTTCAATAATTTTTCTTTGTGCGAAGAACTTTGCGCAACGGTGCACGTGATGCACGGTGTACAGAGTGAGGATGAATGATACACTCGGACAGTGGTTGGTTCCTCGTATAACGATAAATCAAAATGTGGAATAAACCATTTTTGTACGAAACTTCGTTTTGAAACCAAATTTGAGAGCTCACCGTATTCACCGCCTGTATTTAACTAATCCTACATTTGACGGATCTTGCTGCAGATTGTCACTTCCGCGTATTACTTCCGTTCACAAATGCTGACGATTTAAAAATTTGTCCACTCTCACTTTTATCCACGTCACAATATTGTCACGAACAATTTTATTCCGAAATTGTATTATATCTGCTCTAACAACAGAAAACCTGTTTTTAACAATTCGTTGATTAATAAATACAC
The DNA here is from genome assembly GCA_019453375.1 of Ctenoplectra terminalis. Classification (NCBI taxonomy): domain Eukaryota; kingdom Metazoa; phylum Arthropoda; class Insecta; order Hymenoptera; family Apidae; genus Ctenoplectra; species Ctenoplectra terminalis. The sequence goes on along the minus strand of SMSQ01003682.1, from coordinate 60,849 downwards.
ATGCAAACTATTGGAGCCCGATAAATTATTTGATGCATTAATCAAGTGCACGGCTATCGGATAAATATTCGGACCCGGATCAAAAGAATTTATTTCTACGTCATGCAAATTTCTTTATTAAATTCCAAATCATTTTCATTTTTTTTTTTTTTTACTTTTTTTTTATGATAAATATTTCTCGATGATATGAATTATTTTTATTCGTTGCTGTGTCGCAATGCTTAAATGCATTTCTTTATTGTAGCAACGAGGTTAACGTTATTTTGTTGTACGTATCTATTATGTCTACTCAGATGTTACATTTTCGTTCCTTTCGATAAAGAGAGTCGATAAAATAACATAATAAACCCCTGAATAAAAGGAATCAATTTTCCAATATACTTTTTCTCTTGTTACATCACTATTCTTATTCTTGACCACACTTTACGTTACCGTATTCAATGCAGATCCTATTAGTTTTCTATTTCACGGCGAATCCGATAATATTCATTCGGAAAGAATAAAAATCTTCCATCATATTTTTCTATGAAGATGGAATTATCTGTGTTATGTCATAGAAAACGTCGGAGAAATAACAAGATCGTTCTCCAAGTTTTATAGTGAAAGTATCTCTTATACAAAAATAGAAAGAAATTTCGTAAAAAAAAAAGAAAAAATAATTAACAATATCAGAGTCATAAAATACATAAAAATTTACGTATCGATGCAACATCTTTTTCGATTATTAAATTTTTCTATTTTATTATATCACACCTAATTATTTAATAGATTATTAATAATCGCAAGTCTGTTCACCGTTACGGATGCGAATTATACAACGGCGTCTTTCTTTCTGAGCGATAAGATACGCAATGATATAGTATACTGAACAATATTACGTTTCCATTGAACAAAAATCAGGAATTTTCAGCGGTGAAGTCTTCGTTGAATTTAAAGCGCGTGCCCTGATACCTCTTGTCCAAAGTGACGCTCGTTCGCCAATCGACCTCGTCCACAAAGGGTTAAAGTGAACTTATTTGTATCAAAGAAATAAAAATGATAAGTATTTGAAAAAGTATCTATAATAAGAGTAACAATTCTCTGTATATCTCTTTGGGGCACGCTGGAATTGAAAGTGTCCCACCTTTTTGATGCACCGTAATGCACAGTGGGATATTTTTAGTTCCACCTCAACTTAGGGAAAAGGATGTGGTTTAATAAGTACCATTATACGCCTATACCTATTATATACCCACCCTATAACAACAAATTCAATTAAATGATTATTTTCTTATGTTTTTACATTATGTTATTCCTTTATTAGTAAAAGTATACCAATTTTGTTTCATTTAAAACGCAATCAAATTTCTGTGCAACGTGGGTCTATTTTATTACCTGAAATCCTGTGCCGCAAAGAGATTTACTTATTAGTAGATACAATACTGTAACATGCAACAGTTTTCTTCCTTTTAATTACTAATTTAAGAAACTTCCCTTGTTACAAACCAATATATCTATATTTTAACAAACACAGTCCATTTACATGAACTATCGATCAAAAAATGTTTCAACGCTAAATTCACAGGCATCAATTAGATCATTTTGATAAATACATTAAAACACAGATTTTTCATACTATCATTAATTCATTTTACTTTAAATCAACAAACTTCCATCAACAAAGATTAATTTATCACGATTTTTGCCTACAAATTTCATTTCGAGCTTCCACTTTCCGCAAACATAGTTAAACTTAACCATGAAATCTAAAATATTCGGTTGTTCGGAAAGTAATTTCGTTTTTTCCCGATAGAGGATTTAATTGTATTTTTTTGCACCAAACTTCACACTTAAGCCGCATAATCATTATATGTTTTGAGAGCTGATACAGCAAGGTTTGCGTGTGAAAAAGTCCATTTGATTCTAGGCAGTAGTTTTTGGTTGACGCCCTTTTAAATATGGAGAGCAATAAGCAACATTTCCGTCATATTTTACTTCNTGCCAGAACTGGTTTGCAAAATTTCGATCCGCAAATTTTGACGTCGAAGATGCACAACGTCCTGAAAGGCCGGTTGAAGCTGATAAAGACAAGATAAAGGCATTAGTTGATGCAAACCGGCGAATAACAACACGAAAGATGGCGAAAGGTGCTGGACCAGAATGGCCAATATATAATTTAATAAAATATTTGTTCATGCATCAGAGCGTCGAGGGTTGTATTCGCGACGATTAACTGACGCTGGTTCTGCCCTCAGAAATCAAATTCTGACTGGAACCATTACTCGATAGTAGTGGACTGTATTTTTATGTGTTTGAATGTTTGTATGTTTGAGTGTTCGTGTGTTTGTCTTTGAATGACTGATTTTGACTGTTGCTTGATTTTGACCGACGATTTGACTGTCTAGATTTTGACTGTCTTCTTGCGTTCTTGTTTGGTATTGTATAAAATTTCGTGTCTGCTGTGATTGGTTTGGTGTGTCCGGAGCGGGTGAATTCTGAGTTTATTGGATAATTTTTGTATCATGGGTGTGTCTAGTGTAGCGAGGTTGGGAAAATGTCAAATAGTGGGAAAGCGTAGTGGGAAAATGTATAACTGTTTTTTGTCTATTGTTTCGTCCGCTAACGGCGTCCGGGTCCCTTGGCTTGGGTCAGGCGCGTCTGGTGTCCAGGTGTGACGTTTTTCCCGGCGATTGCTTTTTAAGGCGAAGTACAACTGATTGTTTATAGCGGATCGGCAATTTACGACTTAACAATATTTGTTCATTATACGAAAATTGTCTTTTATTTTCACAAAAAAAACGAAATTACTTTCCGAACAACCAATACTTTTTACAAAAACTCATAGAAAATTCCCAAGAATATATCGTTGTAAATTTATAAAATTTCTATAAGAAATTACGAACCAGTCATTTCGACTCTGGTTCTAGTGTTAACTAATTACTTTCAGTCAGTTTTTGTTCGTCGTTAAACGCGTATCCGTAGAAATTATTTGGAGCCATTTTACGGGACGGTGGAAAAAGATTTTCCTCGAAGATCATAACCATTCGTTGAAAGAAATGTGGCCAGCGTCACGTTACTCGAACGTGTTCGTGTAAAACGAAAAGACACTCTTCTCCCTGTCCCGCGTCACACGTATTTTATTTGTCAATCGAACTGGATACCATGAGAATTCCTCGGGGTATGACGTGGTTAGTGGTCTCCGCTTTCAAATTAGTATTCGTCGTCGCAGCTTGCAGCGTGTCGGGAGGGGTGGATCGACGGGGACCAGCGTAGAACCCAAAGGGACAGAGGGGTAATGCGGTTATCTTGTAGCAGAGTATTATTTCCTCTTTCAATAAGAAGAACCGCCCTTGTGCTTGCCATCGTTCCCACCTTATGCTTCGAAAGCCCATCTACGGAACAGCTTTTGTTCGTTTCTCAGTTCCTTTTTCGCCAGCGTGAAACACCAGTTCGGTTTGCACCACCCCTACTGTCATATTTATCGGTGGTTGTTAAATACTTTAAAGTTACACGTACCTCTCAAATGGAACATTCATACGCAATGCGAAATGCGGTGAATTGAGATGAATGAATGATGAATTAAATGTAATTATATATTATAATTATATATATTTTTTTCGTTTACTGTTAACCCTTTATAATCCGAATTTTGTTTGTTTATCAGAGAAAAGAACTATGATTTACACATATTGATATTGATTATAGTTATTAGATATCGATTATAGATACTAGATTATAGATATTGATTACAGTATCTTACTTTGATCGCAAACTTTTTGAAATAATAATTGCTGTAGATGAATTGTGGTATCGCTACAGGTAACAAAATTTAATAGTACGGTGATGAGTAAATGAAATCAATTTTTTTAAATATAAATACAGGAGTATGCGACTCTTAACACTGTGACGACCGCATATTTTTCGCATCGCCTTTTAGATTAGCGACGGCAATATTTACACAATCGTTCCTAGCATAATTGTTAATAAGAAAAGAGTTAAGATCACTGTTACAATATTTTAATGTTTTGTAATAGAATAATTTATTTTTAGGTATAGCTTAATTCATTTCATGACTTAGCAATAAAAAATAAAAATTATTTGGTTTATTAAAAGTAAAGGCTGCAGGGTTCTTGTTAATTGTAGAATTGAAACTGAAAAGCTTGGCTTTATATGTAATTTTTACCATACTATGCCTGCGTTTTGTAAAAATATAAAGTAAAAAAATTATGAGAAACAAGCAGTAATAATTAATAGATTTCTGAGTTTTATATATTTATAGAAAATTTAAAGGTGCAAAATTGTACAGAAAACACGTAATACGAACAAATACACAAAATTTCAATATTATAGCGCATTTTATAATATCTGATGGATGAAATAATTTTCCATCGAATCTCTGCGTTTTGTTTACTGTATTCACAAAAATTTAAATTTGTATAAAAATCACGAGCCTAGTTATTAATAACGGGTATTATAAACTAGTAAAATGTTGATACGAGGCACGTGAAAATTGAAATATAATATTCCACGAAGCGCGTGCACGAACAAATAAAAGTTACTTAAATTTCAATCGCGTTTCCAAAAATATTTTCCTCCACGGTTTTAATTTATTCTGTACACAATTTCTACCGTTATCGCGAATTAAATTCTCATTTTTCAACATAAAAAGCTCGAAATAAATTAAAAAAACAAGTTAGTGTTATCGCGTGTAAGCTTCAAATTAATGAAACAGTCAGCACGATAAAAAAATATTCCCAATTATAACAAAAACAAAAACAAAAAACTAAAAAAAAATTCAAATAAAAATGTTCACGACGCAAGCTTAACGTCTATCTGTATAAATCTCGAATAACTTCATCAGGAAACAAGTTTCAGTCTCGAATTGCACAATATTACGATGTTGCCGTAAAAAGAATCACCGGTTTGAGGAAACGGGACGGTACGTCGTCGGTATTAGCCCGCATTCCATTCGCTCTGATACCAAAGCAAGCTCAGCAAAGGGTTCACGAACCCGACGCTGATATCCGAAGATGGCCGTGAACTGTTCGAGAGGAAAATGAGACAGATAACGTAAGGGCGAATCGAGCGAGCGAGGCAACGAGTTCTTGTCGCGTTGCAACAGTAAAACAGGCTAGAGATAGACCGTGTGAGATCGAATCGGTACCGAAGTAGAAACGAAAGGATTCCAGGCTCTCTTTGGACTTAAGGAGTTACCTTCCGGCTGCCTTCGATAGTCCCGAAGATGCACTGTATACTCGAAGAATATAACCAAGCGATAATAATCGGTTGACCATGCTTATGGTCTAGGTTGGGGTGGCGAACAGTCGCCTCACGAGCCGTCGGCCATTCTTTCAACAAGGTTGTTTACTGGATAATAGAAGAAGCTCTGGGCTAGTTTGAATTCTGCCCGGTTCGTATCAGTTTTATTCTATTAGGGTTGTCGGATGCGCAAGAATATCCGAGTATTTTTAGTGCCTCGTTATTTCAACCGATTTCATCCGTTCAAGGTGCAGTTCCTGGTTTAACGTCTAGATATGTACTTTAATTTCATCGTTATCGTGTGTGAAGCAGGAATAGGATGGTGTTACTTGAGCACACCAATATTAATATTTATATTCTAGCTTCTGAATTATAAACTCGATCCTGTTATTAAAATTATGCAGAATAATTGGTAATTAGTTAGGCTTCTTTCAGTTGTTTTTCGCATCGTTGCTAACTGCTTCGGTTACAAACCATGATAATTTTAATATTATCTCGGTATGCTGTTTCTTAAATTAGAATTAAGATTAGAACGGACGGAGCAGAATTCTCATGGTTCGTCGGAGAATATCGAATCAGTATCTCGGAACTTTGCCCCATCTCTTCTCTTAATTTTCATAGAAGTTCTTAACTTCTCATCCACAGCTCTACCTTCTTTTAGAATCTTAGATTTAGAATTACCTCGCACACGAAACGACGAAAGAAAGAACTAACGATTCGACCATTCTAAATATCCCTCTCCTACGTCAATTCCACCCAAATCCTTTCACCTATTTACACACGAACCCGTTTAAAAATCCCCGACTAAACACGAAACCCATTATAGGATCCAACATTAAGACCATCATCCACAATCGCTTCCGAACCGCTCAACATTTATCCAAGGAATATAAATATTAAAATCATCCTATCTACGATTGCTTTGCGTTCGAACTACCCTCGACAGGTTCTTCCCGATCCCCAAAGCCAGCCACCTGTTTAAATACCAACAAAGAAAAGGTCGTAGAACCAGCGGCACGGTGTTTGAACCGGTAAGTCACAAAGGAGGTGGTCCCTGGCGAATGGCGGTGGAGAAAGAGGGGTACCCGGTAATAAGGCAGGTAGACGCAACGTGCGTGCGTTATGGCACGCAGGTTTCGTATCTGGCTTCTTCCTACGTTCACCTGCACGCAGGCGCGTGCACGAGGTGTGCGGGGCACGTATATGCACGTGAGCGTAGCGACAGCGTCGGGGCCAGGCCGACTGGCCACGAAGAGTACCTGACGGTGGTCGAGAGAACTCGCGGCCTCGCTCGTAGATCAATGGGACACGCTTCCAGCGTATTCGTGCGACTATGCCTCGATTGTTG